>PVLD010010569.1:0-70118 GCA_004027595.1 Dinomys branickii
GAGAATGTCCCTTAAGCTTTCTGCTGAGATTTGTTCTTCTGTCTTCCCTTTTTTGGGTATCAGATTCAAAATATTGAGCAATAGATTCCCCAGGCAGTTCAGCAGGCAAAGGTCTGCTGCAGAGGCTGCTCCAATGACTTTTCTTTGGGGGAATGTCCCTTAAGCTTTCTGCTGAGAGTTCCGCTTAAAAGGCTATACAGATGTTGGTTAGCTACTCCCTAGCGAGAGACCTGGGTGAGGTGTGTAAGACCGCTCCCCCACCCTCTCAGGGTTCCCTGCAGGTATAGGGATGGATCTCCTCCCCCACTCGGTGATCTGGTTGCGAGCCCAGATAGCTCACCAGTTTTCGGAGTCCCTGCAGGCAGGAAGGTTCCAAGGTGCCAGTTTTTTGTGCTATGCTCGCGATCCGCCGCTCGCAGCCACTTGTTTCCTCGCGCTCTCCGGGTCTGGGGGAGGGAGCGGGATGCTCCGCTCCTATGCTGCTCACGCCGCCCTGGCCAGGACCGCCGGCTGCCGAGGGTCTAGGCTGCGCCGCCTGCCCGTTGCGCGTGAAATGTGAGACTGCCGGGCCTTGACGCTGCTAAAAAGCCGATCTCTGTCGGGAGTGGCCGGAAAGCTGCGCCGGCTCGGGAGGCGGGAGGGACCGAGCTGGCTTTGCCCCCAGGGCACTCGGACCCAGCCAAGCCCTCTCCCCGCGCGGAGCGTCTCTGGCTCCCAGCGTCTGGGGCTTTCCCGCGTCTCGCCACGGCAGTTTGGGCCGCCCTATCGCATCTCCCCCGGCAGTTCAGAGAAACTCGTTCAGTTTGAACTTCCCAGCCGAGGTCCCGGCATTCACGCTCACCAAGTCTGTCTCGAGCTGGTGGTGTTTATCAAGGAGGATCGCTCCTTTGCTGCTCACCTGGTCGCCATCTTCCCGGAAGTCCTACAGAGATTATTTTAAAGTAAGTGATGGAAACCTTTTTATTCTGAAAATTGCTTCTTGATCAATGAATAATTCATATCAATGAATTCTTAAGATTTTATCACTTGGGTTACTGGAATATTTTAGGCCATATGAAGTTTTAAGTAATTTCCTAGGTTATGCCTTAATTAAATGTGGTTATTTACATATAAATGCAATGAATATGAAATAATTGTTTTGAATTTAAATTTAGTTTATTTGTAATGGAATAAAATATTTGAAACACGAGAATAATTTACTTCCCAAATTATTATCTACTTTGAGATCATCAACATCCATTTACTTGCTACCATACTGGAAAACAATTCATTGCAGTGAAATGCTCATTTAAACTCAGAAGATTTGAAATTAAATTTAGGAAATTGTCACTTTCAGTTCATTGAATAAGAAGACACAATGAATTTATTATCCACCAGTCAAATTTGCATCATAATAAGATAATCACTATTTCACCATAAGATGCTGGAGAAAATACTGAGAATAACCATATACAGAAATTCAAGATTTTGAAGGATTTCCAAATTCAAATCCCAGAACATGTAGCTGACAACGCTATATTGGGTAGCTGTTGCTTGGCCTCTTTGCAAAACTGAAAAATGATAAATGTAGAGTGAAATGAATTGTTTTCATCTTATTTTTAGTTGAATCTACCTGATAAGTGTCTAAGGAGATTATGATCATTATGACCTATTTCTCTCAATATTTTAATTAAGGTGGATTCAATTTTTTTCCAGGATTTCTAATGAGAAGTGGCCCTCATCCATGGCATGTTGCAGCCGCATGAGTTCATCACTTCTTGCTCTCCCCTGGGCTAGACTCTGAACTTCTGTGCAGTAACTGTCTCTGTTATCTTTCCACTGCAAGCATTTGCTTTTCAGTATTTACAGTTATGAGTGTTCAATAACTGCTCTCCGACTCCAATCCAAAATGTCTTTACCATTTTGGGAGAAGTTAAGCTCCTGTGCCTCGGAGTGTAAAGATTCTTTAGATGACAACTTCAGGACCTTTGTGAGAAACAGCCACAGGAGCAACAATAATCAAACCAAACCAAAGCAAGCCAGAACATCTGTGTTGTATTACAATTTATCCACAGGGAAGCAGCTACCTCCTTGACCAGGATGAAAAGGGGCTTCCTGCTTAATTCTTTAGAGAACTAAAATTTTCTAATTTTAGATGACCTAGGAGGGATACTGATAAAGAGAGTAGATGAGTTAATGTGTGAGGCACATTAAATGTATCATCAGTAAATATTAGAAATGTGATGAGTTCAGTTCCAAGTTGTAGAAGAGATGATACTGCTGGATATTCATAGTGTTATTATGTGAGCTTTAAAGCTTTATTTGAGCTCTTAAAATTTTGAAGGTGTTTTGTCAGGTAGATCTTGCTTATAATGGACAATGATAATAATTATCATGTTTGTTTCCTTTATTTCAGGATAGAAATAATGGCATAACCATTTCCTCAGGAATAAACACATTGCTTCTGGAATGAATACCTTAAACTATCCATTTAAGCTCATCATTTCTCATGAATCTCTATTAGTTGTTATGCTAAGTATAAGTTTTATAGAAGAAACCATACAGAGTTTCAGTTCCCAGAAGTACGAGGGTATAACTCTCTATCAACAAAGAAAATACGGTTAGATGGAATTCACTTGCCTTTTAGCTTTAGATGTGCTGAAGTTATTACCTGCATGCGTAGCAGATGATAAGGCAGAAAGGGCATCTCTTGTATAGCACAGAACTACTGTTAACACAAGCCAAATGCAATCAATCTCTTTTGAAGTCTTGTACTTCTATTATTTGAATTTAAAGGCATACAACCTGCACATTCCTCTCAACCCCAATTTATTATTCCAGGCATTTTCATATCCAAGCATGTAGAAGTCAGGACAAAAATGCTAGTCTTCCCTTCAATAAAGAGAAGTGGTGAAGCTCTTGCTTTAAAAGGTAGAGCTGTAGCATGGCGTATGTGTATACATATCCTGTGCCTGTTTGTTCAGAAAACTATTTTACATAGAAGACAAGACAGGGTCGGTGGTTCAGTACCTCAGAAATTGGAATATGTCAATTTTTGTATTTATATAAAAGACTTAGATTATAAAACATTCTTTCACTGCAACATTTTCCTCTGGATGTGATAACGAGTCTTCAAATCAGAAAGCCCACTCCCTTCATTATAGGGATTAGCATGATTGGCTCAAAAGACATGCAACTGTGAAAGGGCCTCTCTGGAGTATGCAATAAATTCTTTCATTAAGGAATTAAGATGTCACTGTGTTCTAAGAGCATAAAATGACTAGTCATGAGAGTGTGAATAATGTTAGTGTTTATTTATTATGGTTCACCAAAAATTTGAGGCATTGGGCTTGGCCTATATAAACTCTAGATGACAACAAATTGTTCCATTTAGCTAAAAAATTAGAATTTTAAAAATTTCCTTAGGATAATAGTACCTCATGCATTTATTATAAAAATATGATGAGATAATTGAAGATAACAGAACTAGCATATAATCTGGGAGATAATGTGCTAAAAATGGCATATATTATCATTGCCCACATTGCCAAGTAAGACAATGAGTGCTTACTTTCTGTAAGAATTATTTTATCCTGCTTTCATCAAAATCTATTTTTTGCTGAGCCTTTAAACACATGTATCTCTTTTAAAATAATCCCTGCACAAACTAAAGAAAGTTAATATCTCACCCTGTAGCAATGATGTAATTATGCAGTTGTATTGATGAGTCAAGAACTGTTAGAATGAAAATCTACAGTGCACAAAATTTTTTTGTAACACTCAGATTAGAAATTAAGGATTAATAAAATGAATGTGAAGATTTTGTCATAGAAAAAACTTCTTTAGTATATCACAAAGTAGAAAAGGAAACAAAATTTCAGGGGCACAGTTCTTATGACATTTACAGAAGAAACAGGGACAGGATCTGATCACAAAGCCAGAAATAGACTATATGTTAGATCTACTGGAACTGAATAAATAGTCCTTTTCCTTTGCTCTCAAAACAAGGAAAAGGTCCCTGCTGGAGACTAACACTCTATTACCGGCCAGGTGGACCTTGTCCTTATAAACAAAACTCATGACAGAAAGTCGTAGTCAGTGAGAGCTTATGTCTAAATAAATCACCAATCTGCACTGAAGTCCAGGTGGCACCCCAAACTGCATGGAGCTGAAATAAGTTCAACATGTTCACATTATAAAAACTCCTAAGTGGTGCAAATCCATTATATAATTTAAATGAAAAAAAGATAAAATCAACACCTTATAATCAAGATCCTATTATAATCAAGATCCTATTTTAATCTTCCCAGAAATGCTTTCTTGTTGAGTGTGAATACAAAGCTACTAGGTGCCTACAAAAGAAGCAATGGGGAGTTTGAGGTAGCCGCCTTCCAGACCAGTGGCTCAGATGAGAACACAATACCAGGGAGGGCACAGAACTTGTCCAGAGCATTGTAGGAGGAATTAAGGTAGGACCCAGTTCTGAAATCAAGTACCTTTATGCCACGAATACAAAGAATATACAAAAGCATTATGCGTACTATATATTAAAAGGGTCCTATTCACATGCAAAGTACTGCTGGAGACTTGTTGGTTCTGTTTTATATTCCAAACAATTACATATGAAAAATTAAGTTAAAGATCAAAACAATTCCCAAAACAAGTAAGGAATGAAATTTTAAGCAGCAATTCACCCTCAGCTCTCTGCAAAGTTTTGCTGGTGCTGAGGCCCTCTTCCTACCCTGAGTATAGATCCCTAAACCTGTTCCTACCTGCTGAAAATCCAGCATCCTTCTCCTGCTAATGGATCTAAATAAACACATTGGAGCACTGCAATCACTGTCATTTTATCATGTACAAATCTTTATCATACATACACGACTGTGAGCACAGTTTCAACATTGTCAGGGGTGATCGTTATATTACCAAACTGCTGCAGAACAGAGTAAAGAAAACTTAAATAGTAAATTGTGAGTGATATTTTATCCCCTTTGCTCTTTTTAATAACAGACAAGGACACTGCAAATCATTCTCAGTGATACAGTGCATCCCTCTCCGTAGGTACTGACATCTCCAGAGCTAGTGTTTTTTGTCAAATACATGAACGTACTCATTTTATTTTATGGTTTAATTTATGACAAGCCTGAGTTCAAAAAAGAAGAGAAGACTGTTGAAATATTTTTTAAAACTGAAAAAATGTGTTGTCTTAAATTTCCTGAAAAATACTGTTGTTAACCATTTAGCAAAGACTTCATAATGTACCCCAGCATATCTACGTGGCTGTACTGGCTCAGCACATTAATAAGTTTGCTTTTCTAAAAATGTTTACATTTGCTTTTAGCTGTTTCCTGTTTCAATCTGTATGTGTTAACCTGGTAAATTGAGTGCAGGCTATGATGACGGTTCATACAAAGGAATTTAAGCCAATGCTGGACCAATGCTGGGCGCCATGGTAGTGATCCTGGATCACTGTCCAGGGCTGGTGCAGACAAATTGTGACCACATGCATTTGTTCACTTGTCTCAAGCACAATAGAGGCATGGCATGTTTTAGCATCCATATTTTCAAGGACTTGTGCAAATCAGTTTACTTTAAATCATAGATATGTGAAAGGAAGTTGCTTAGGACACTAGAAAACTCAGTTAACCAGTGGTAATATGTTTTACCTTCTTTAAATGATAACAGTGAAAAAGTAACTGTGACATTAAATGCTTATTTATTTATAGTTACAAAATAAGTTGAGACAGTGGCCGTGGGCCATATTATGTCTGTATGAGAACATGTGTTCTATCTCATTAAAGAATGAGAATATTTTTATTTCTAATTGTTCATATAAATAGGATTTTCATTCGTGTCTTCAACTTATGACAACTAAGATATTATTTGGTGAATATAATTCCATAAAACTTATTAAAATTAAAATTTACACCACAACGTTTTTTTGAGACAAATCTCCCCAGGTAGTTTAAGTTCGTCTTAAACTCACTGTGTAGCTCAGGCTGAGCTCAAACTCCCAGCAATCCTCCTGCGTCAGCCTCCCCAGTGCTGGGGTAACATCAATGCACCAACACGCCACCATTCTTAGTATTAGTCTTGCCCCCTTCACAAGCAAGCAGTAATGTTTTTAATGAATAGATACACTATGCAAAAATGGAAGGTTTTACTTTAAATGGGCACAAAACTTCTTGTAGATCATAACAGAAAACAGTTTCACCTTCACACCTGTCCTGGGTAGCAAGTGTGAACAGTACATGATGTGAATGATAAACTAACATCAAAATTTGTCTAAATAAGAAAGAAAATATTATAGGTGTCCACTTTCCAATAACCCTAAAAAGACCTTTCAAAAGCTTCCTAAAGGGAAAGAAAGCCTATGAAATTTGCAATACACTAGTTCCCTCAGATAACACATAGCTTCTCATTTATTAGTCAGATCTCCATCAAATATTTCCACCTATATTTGGCAATTTACTGACACATCTATTGCCATATTTGACATTTTAGTGAGACACAGCATCTGGTAGACTTACATTTAAGGAATCATTGCTATGTCTTTATGTAAGAAAAGTACTTATACAAAAGAAATGTACAAAGTATTTATATAAAGAAAAGATGCCGTTAGTATCATTTATAATTTATGAAATATTTTTTATAAATAGGCTCAGAGAGGTGAACAGGTACTATATTTTATAGACAAGTTATAAATTTCTCTAGGATACTATTTGAAAATTCAGCAATTCAACAAGATTTTTAGTGTTCATTATGTCCTTGCACTCAAAGACTATAACTTTGGGAAACACATGTACAAGCCAAAAATTGTCACATGTAGCAAAATGTTAAAGATACTATAGTAACTACACAAAATATTGTGCTTTTACCAATGTAAACTAGATTAATGAGAACAATTAGAGAAAAATCTAATGTATAATACCATGGTGCCTTGGGCATAATTTTTATACATAAGACACAAATCTTATGAGTTTCTCTTTAACATGTTACCATATACTTAGTAACTATTTATTAAACTGCCACAATTTCTCTAAACGTTATTTTCAAATCAATAAATTATAAGTACTTTTTAAAAGAGTTAAATAAATAGGTTTTATGCAAAAAAGAGCTTTATTAATAATTTTAATATAGAGGAATATCAATATGTATATTCCTATTATTATGATTTATTTTGACCCATTTTATCTGCATTATGAACATGAAATAAGGAGAAATGATTTATGATCTCATAGAGTTAGTCAGAAGGTAAGTGATCCTACATCGTTCACCTTGAACTTTTCTGTTTTGTATACAGTAGGAAAAGATTCATGAAAACCAAAGATGAACTTCCTCCTATGCACTTCTTACGGATGTGGGAAGGGGAATTTACGTGCTGGGAAACCTTCCGAGAAAAGCGAACTTAACTTCACAGCAGCAATCCATTGAAAGCAGACCCTTAAGCAGAGTTGCAGCTTGATGAAAGAAGAAATCCGCACAGAAGACTTGTAAATGTTTACATTTATGTTAATGGAGGATTCCAAAACAGAGAGAACTCAGAACAACAAAAAAAACGCAGATCGACAGTGACTCACACCAGCCTTTAACCATTTATGGGAACGAGGGCTTTGCAAAAGGAGGCCTACTGAGCACACATGGTGGACACCAGTCCCCAGAGCTGTGCCTCGATGGAACTTTTACACTTTTACACAGGAAAGCACACCATGAGCGGACACCGCGGCTGCACAAATCCTACTAACAAGGGACCTAGGGACGTGAAGGGAGCTGGGGAGGGGAGCAGAGAGCGATTTCAGACAACCGTGTGAAAGAGTTTGAAGTTTTTTTTCTCACACCAAGTTCAATAAGATCACGTTGAAGAGCTTTATGAGGATTGACATAAGATGTCCTTTTATGCGTCTTCTGTGCCTGCTGAATAGGAAGAGAATTGTGGTGATGAGAGGAACGTGCACGTTCAGCTAGGAGAGGGGACACTCCTCTCCTTCTGACTATAAGAATTTTGACTTTGGTCCGGGTACAGTTTGATCAGTCAGACAGATATCAGTAGAAGCTGCTGAGTGGAACATCTGGGGAAACTTTATAATGCAGAGGATTTGCTGCAGTTTGAGTGTGTTTCTCCAAAACCCAAGGTGGAACTCAAAACTCCTTATGAAAGTATTAAGAGGCAGGGTATTTTGGAGGTGATTAAGCGAGTAGACTCCCCGCTAGTGAAGAGGGTTAATGTCCTTCCTTTTAAACTTTATTTTATTAGTACATGATTGTTGTACCAGAAGTTTACATTTATCTTAGGGAGTACATAACTCATCTTGATTCTTTTTAATCAACTTCTCCTCCCCCAGCTTTCCTCCCTCGGTCCCTAAATCCCCATTCTCCATTTCATTTTTATTATTATCTTTATTAATTTGTGTTTATGATGTATAATGTTCATGTTCATTATCGTTTTACTTCTTCCCCTCCTCCCTTTGTCATTGGTCTCCTGGACTGCTTCTCATTTGCAGATGATCTGTTGACCAATTTCCTTCTATCAATTCTTTATTTTATTCTTTCTTTGTACTTTGCCTTATTTAACTGAGAAATACCATAAGGTATTTAACCTTGTGTGTCTGATTTGTTTACTTTATATTTTCCTGATGTACACATTTTCTTATAGGTCTCTCAGATTTATCCAAGGAGTATTCCATTATGCATAGGTACCACATTTATCTATTCATCTATTGATGGGTATACAGCAGCTTCCAGAATTTAGCTATTATAAATTGTGCTATCATCAATATTAGTATACATATATCGAGATAAAATCGTATCTTTATCTCTTTTAGAAAGAAATCTAGAAAAGGAATAACTGGTTCAGATGGAATTTTTTATTATAGTTCTTTCAGCACTCTCTCAGCTGGTTGCCATAATAGTTGTACTAGTTTACTTTCCCACCCACAATGTAGAAGGAATCCTTGTGCACCATAGCTGAATAATCCTAACATTTGTTATTATTTGATTTCTTGACTGCCATCTCTCAAATGTGAAATGTAACCATGAAGCAAAATAAAACTTTCCTCGTCTAAATTGTTCAGAATGGGGGCTGGGGATATAGCTCAGTGGAATAAGCACCTGCCTAGCAAGGGCAGGGTCCTGAGTTCGATCCCCAGTACCGCCAAAAAAAAAAAAATTGTTCAGAATGGTTAGGGCTCTTTAAAGGAAAAGAATTGATCAAAACGTCTGATATATATTTATATTTATGCAAGGGGATTTTTTTAGGTAGGTTAACAGGACAAGAAACGAGAGGACTCCACAATGGCTGTCCATGCACTGGAATCCCAGAGGGCACGTATCCACTCAGTTCAAGAATGTAGAAATCCTGGAATGAGAAGGATCAAGGATGCATCACCAGTCCAAGACTGGGCTGGAAGCTTCCTAGAGAGTTGCTCATATAAGTCTACACTGAAAGGCTGAAGAAATTGGATACTGATGCCCACAGGTGATGTCGGAAGACACCTCTGTTCAGGCAGAGGAGAATTCTTCACAATGCATGTCAAGTTTCTCCTTTCCTTTTTATTCCAGACAAGCCAAAGTCTGTTGGATGGTGGCACCCACACTTGAGGTGGAATCCTGCACTCCCTGCCTCTCTGGAAATACCTGAGCAGCACCCCCCAGAACTGTCTTACTGTTCTGTGAAGCACTTTGTAATCCAGACAAGTTGACATATGATAATGAAGTGTCACCTTGTTTATCCTATGTATTTGGTCACAATGAAAATAAGGCTAATATTTATGGCTAAAATTACATTTTATAAATTTACAGCTAGGATTTGGCAAGTATACTTCATAGACACAGAAATAATTATTCTTTATTTTCTTCTTAACTGAAACTAAAATGGTCAAATGAGTTGTTGTAGCCGGAGTTTGCAGGGGAAACAATTTAATACAGGACACAGGATTAATAGAATTATTTTATAATAGTCTCCCCAAGAGCCAAGTACAAAAGAGGGCAGGAAATCTGTCCACATATTAAAGAATCCAGCTGAGGCCTAAATCCCATGACAATGTTCCCCATGAGTCCACCTGGAGGCCCAGAGCCCATGACATTGTCTCATGCAGGCCTGTTCCATGGATCTGCCCTGGGAAGGTCCAGAGGTCAGCAGTGGAAGCTAGAAAGTCTGTGTGAGCAGGATGAAGAATCTGTGCCAGCAGGCTGAGGGATCTGCACTAGAGGAAGGAAACGACACTCAAAGTAAGAACCAGACCTCCCCCGAAAAGTACCACAGCCAAGCTCAGCAACAGCCAGTTCCTGAGCTCCACCGACCAGAGAACAGCTGAGTTCATATCAGGAAAGCCAACGTGACAAGCTTCTTCAGGAGAATGAACAGCATACCATCTTCTCCTCAAGAACTCTCGCTGACAACAAAAGACAACAAGGTCCCAAGCTCCTGACAGTGAGAACAGCCAAGTACTAAGTACATCTATCCCAAATATACGTTCCATAACAGGGGAAATGACTGTAGGGTGGATTCGAGGACCTGTTGGACCCACTGTGTGTTGGACCTTTGACATCCATAGGCCCCCTGCTCTTACTGGAGGGCCACAGTGATGTTCTGGATCCCCTGGAATCAATGTTAGTTCAGAACTACAGTCCAGTAGTCTTTGAAATGTATGATCATTTCCCTTCCCTCAATGTACAGTCACTCGGGCAGAGAGCCTTGGTCCCTTTGTGGAAGAATGGGAGAAAGACTGTATACATTTTTGGTGCATCAGAATCTTTCTCCAAGGTTCTGCATCATTTGCTCCCATGTATGAAGAAATCATGAATTGCTTCCATTTTTATGTTTCTTCCCTCTTTTGTGTGTATTTTGGACAAATAGAGCAATGTGTTTGGTATAATAGAATGAGTCACAAACTTTAGTATGTTACAAGACACACATAAAATATATATTCAGGAAATTTTTTTTTCTAAATATATATTTTGGTTCCTTGGTTTCTCAGGGAAATAAAGCCAGGGCTGAAACAGCTATGTTGCTCCATACTGTGACTGTGATTACTTTGCGTGTGATCGTGCACTGTAGGTGCTCAGTGAACTGAGTGACTATGACCATGATTGTGACTCTTTAATTTCAAACAATTAAATAACCCTATATATATCTACATTGTAAATTTCTCTCCAAAAATTTCTCTGTCTTCAGCATTTGTCAACTTAGGCAATGCCCTGTACCCCAAACCACAGGGCATAACTGACATCCTTTTCCCTTACTACTTGCCACAGAAAATTAAGAATAAGTTACAGGGCCTCACCCCATCCAAACAGAAGCCTCACACCTATTCATCTTATTTAAGTTCTAGCAAAGATGAATTATTTATCATACTTTGAAATCTTATTCATTTTATCTAACAAGAAATACATGAATAACTGATCATCTGTGCTGATGTAAGATTGAGAATGAAATATTTTAATCTATAAAACACTTGAACATATTCTAAGATTTTTATAGTTATCAATTACTATTTTATGGTATGAGTATGTGTCTTTAGGTATGTATAAATACTTCCTACCATTTAAAATGAGTGAAAATGGCTACAAATTATTTAAAAATGAGAAAGGAACCTGGGAGAAATAATGGAATTTGAGCCAATATACATGATGATTCAAATGAGTATGTTTCTTTAATGAGAAGATTCTTGAAAAACCCAAGCAAATTTCAATGCTATAAAATACATCCCTATAAAAATTTCCTGAACATTTTTTGATAAAAGTTTAAGTCTTAGAAATTCTAATATCAATTTACTTGCATTTAATGGCACTGTTAGTAGCTTTTCACAAACATTTAAAATTATATTAAAATTGTCAAGTGACAAAAGTTATTGTATCTTCATGGAGCACCATGCTATATCTTGATATAGGTGTACTTTGTGGAATGATTAAATCAAGTATGTGAGGTTACAGTTTGTTAATTTACTTAAGTCTTACCATTCTACAATATTAACAGCTTTTGAAAGACAAACATATGTAAGAGGAATCTCCATTTATCCACAGATCGTAAAACAATTTAAATTCATTTCAAAGTGGCTTGTAATAAAAGTTAGTGGTGGTAGTTTTCTTAAAAAGAAATAAGGCTTTAAAAAGTTTTAAGTGAACATTCAAAGCTATATATATATATATATATATATATATATATATATATATGATCTGTAACATGGGTTCTGCTTACTAAAGGAGTGAAATTCAACTTAAATCACTTTGTATTTTTTCTTGCATATTTTCTGGTTTTTATACTTTCTTCTCTTCTATTTTGCCTTTGTCTCATTTTTCTCTTCTCTTTTTTGTCTTATTTTTGTTTTTGTTGTTGTTGTTATTGTATTAGAAAAGTGACAGTGAAATGATCATGATCATGATACAAGATTCATCTTTAATATGACTAAATTTAAAAAGGAAAAAATTGAGCTTTAAGGAACACTGTACATTGAACATGTTTTTGCTGTGAAATCTCATGATAGAAAATAGAAGTCCTAGCTACACCATATAGATTAGTTTGTTATTATTCTTTACCGCTATTAGAAGTAAGCCAATGATGCCTCTGACTGCATACCATAACCCATCACTAGGCCTGGCTGCCTATGCTGCAGTCAGCACAAAGAAACTGTACATTTTCATTGCTGTTTGCCCACTTCATCTCAGCCAGTTCCATAAATCAGAGTCTTCCTTTGCAACACCTGCATTGTTAAGGCTCTCTGGATGCAAGAGACAACAAAACTCTTCTTTGGAAATAAGAAGGGAATTTATTGGTAGGATGCAATGGGGTTACACATATTTGTTTGTAATACAAGGTTATGGCTGAGACTTGAGGGATTTTTTTGTTTGTTTGTGTGTAGTACTGGATATTGAACCAACAGCCTTCACACTATGATGTAGCCTCAGGTCTTCTAATTCTTTATTTTGAAACACGGACTCACTAACCCTAAATTGCCCAGGCTGAGCTCAAATTTGCATTGCTCCTGGAGTTCTGGGATTGCATGCCATGAATGGTCATGACCTGCTTTCTTGAGGGACTTAGAATACACTACAATTCCCCTGACTTTTACAGCCCATCTCCTCCTCAACCTCTTCATCCTCTTCCTCCTGTTCCTCCTCTGCTTCCTCCTCCGCTGTCTCCTCCTGCCCTTTTCATCCTTCTCCCCCTCCTCTGCCTCTTCTTTATTCTGGATTTCATGTTTCCCTTAATACTACCTTTTGGCTTCTTCCAAAGTAGATGAGCCTTTGCTATAACAAATCTGGGCCTATTTCATTATTTTCTGTACTGGAGAGAGCCTTGGTTTTCCTTCTGCCAGTTCCAACACCATACTTTACCTAAATTGATTCAGGTGACCATCACATGGTCAGTCACCATAGCACAGTGGTTAGAATCACAAAATGGAACCAACACTCAGACTCCAGTGTATGTGCCTCAGAATCCTTAAAATGAAAGGGAAATTCTGAGTTGGCTGGGAGACACTCAATTGAGTCTTCACTACATTCCTCATTGTTTACTATAATTTAATTCTTAATATTCTGAAGAATTTAGAAGAAAATTTAGAATTTTTTCAAGAGGTTAATGCAAGTTGTACTATTGTGTTTTGTTTTCTTTTGTTGTGTTTTTTATTGTATTTTGTAAACATCTGAAAATCTTTCAGTGGACTCTGATTGCATCTCTCCAAGAAGTATCACTTGGTGCTCTGGAAGTTTCGCATCAAAGGAACTTGTGTTTGCTTTTTTCGACAAGATTTAATTTATCTTTTAATAATCCAGTATTTTCTTGCAATAGTTAAAATTTATTACATGTTAATGATTTCCTTTTCCACTTTCACATCTAACCTAAGACGTTCCTCTTAGGAGAAATTTCCTTTTCCACTTTCACATCTAACCTAAGACGTTCCTCTTAGGAGAAATTTTATACTTCCCAGTGTATGCAATAGAAATATACATCTTGGGGAAGGTAAATGCACATATTGTAAACATCTTAAATGTATAGTTTAGGTGACACTCATATGAAGAGGATATAGTAATGGCTTTAGTATTTTTTACCCCAACTAAAATTATTTTTATTTGGATCTGATTAATATTTATATTAAATTCTCACATTTGAACTCATCAATATCATCTTAATGTATACTTTTTTGTTTGTCCTTTCTCTGTGCTTTCTCTTAAATTTTACTAATTCAGTTTCATTTTTTATTAGATTTGATTTTTATTTATACCAATTGTTTGAACTGAGTTTTTGTCATCTGTTTCTCTGCCAGTGATTTTTTTTCCCAATTAAAATTTAAGGGTATATATATATTTTTTCAAGTTACAACTTTAAAAATAAAGTGAAACCTATCCTAATCAGCAGTTATTTGCTTGTGCTAGGCAGATTTCCTTGAGAAGAAGGGGCACAGTTACGACTCAACTAAGGCAAATTTGAAAACAAAAACGTGATTTAATTGGTTCATGTTATGGACATCACAAAAGGTTGAAGAATATTAGCTTAAAAATAACTATGATCAAGGACTTACGCACTCTTCACACCGTTTCTTCTGTTCTACTTTCTAAATGCTGGCTACAGTTGTACACATATGTTTATGAGTTTTCATCATATATACAGTGATTAAATTAAATATACAGTGATTAAATTAAAAACGTCTGTTACGATAAAGGACATACTGCCATGAATATTTTGCCTTATATACTCCCTCTCTTCAAATTCATTTACTGCATCATCCTTATCACTTTCTGCAGCAGTTCTTGCAGTCTTCTTTTGTGAGTGTCTTTATGAGGTGTGACCAAAAGTATTGTAAATGCTGATGCCCAGTGCCCTCCAAAGGAAGGGCAGGCTGGTAAAAACATTATAGAGTTCTCACCCACCATATCCAACAGATCTGGCATCATTTAACTTCTGGCTCTCCCCCAAAGTCAAAGTCACCATGAAAAGAAAATGTTTTGAATTGATTCAGGACACTTAGGCAACCGCGACAGGCAACTAAAAGCATTCATAAAAATGAAAGGCTTCAGAGCTGCTGCAGACAGTGGCAAGGATGAGGAGGTAAGTGTACTCCAATCCGGGGAGGGTATACTGAGGAAGAACACTGGCAGTTGGTCTCTTCCCACAATATGTTTTTTTTAAAATTTAATTGTCTGCTACATTTATCTAACACACCTCACACAATAAAGAGCTATGATTAAGTGGCTATGATTTGAATCCCGATAGTGCCTTGCCTATTAAAAAAAGTACAAGCCATTAGATTTAGAAAAAAATACCAGAAAATTCTTCTATTGCCTAGGCCAGGTCATACACACATTCCATTGCCTATAGCTACTAGTTTACTAAAGTATATCCTTGCCAAGTTACAGTTCAGAGTTCATGACCTCAGCCTTTGCTGGATCTTTTCTTAGAACCCAACCAATAATTGTTTAGGAAACCCCAACAATTTTGCAGATACCACAAATATCCTCCACAATTGCTTTTTTGGCAGGAAGTTTGCAAGTAACCAGTCCAAGAGTGTTATTCAGTTCTCCTTGCTGTTGATTGGCTGTTGCCCTGTAACCTATCCATGCAAATGCACAAACATTCCTGCATCCTAACAGGTTGCTGTACAGTCTGTATCTATCTTGAGGGTTCTTGGTTATGTTCTCCTTAAAGCCCTAATTTCCCTAAGATGCAGCTAAAATGTCTGGCACCTTCTAAGGATTTATTAATACAGTATTTTGTTAAATTACATAACTGTGGGAGACGAGGCATATTTAGGGTTTAAACTATAAAAATAGTCATTTCTAGGTATTTTTCTCACCATATTTCAAATTTTCAGTTTTTCACTAGTCTTAAGTGCTTTTGGATTGTAACCCCAGCAAATTTTGGAAATCCTTTCACACAAGAGAGGAGCGCCATTCCACATGAAAAAATGATAAATATTCACCAACTATCCCACAGTTTCATAGCTAATAGTCATATCATGTGCTTGGACATGGTTGTCAGGAATACATAGTTCAAAAACTTCCCAAAACGTTAACTAAATGTTCACAAATTCTTAACATTTCTTATGCAATTTTGCTGCATAAAACATTTATCTGCTTATTTTCCACTGCATCTAAACTGTAAACTGCTTGAGAGCCAGATTATTCCTTAGCTTCCTTTAAAATTCTCTTGACATGCAATAAAACACTTTTCATAAGAATAAGAGTATATGTTTGAACTAGGCTAATAGACAAATTACATAAATTTTTTTCAATGAATCCACAAATTTAGCTATTTATCTTATGCAAATGCAATCATACCTCTTAAAGGGAAAGGAAAAATTATGGAATGAATATGAAATTTCTAAGAATAATTAGAGTTCTAAAAAAAGGTTTATCAAGTGTCTGACATGCATATCATTATATTAAAATCATGGCAAGTCAAGGGAAAAAAAAGGCCTATGAGGCTCTATTTTTACTGAGCAGACCTTAGCAGTGAGGCCTGGAAGAATATCTGACAGATGTATTACACTCTTTACTAACAGTGGCATAACTTTCTAGGCTCTACTTTAGGTTTTAATTTGTTAGGTTGTTTTAGAATTAGGTGTTTAATTAGTATAAATAGGGGTTTAGCTTAAATAAGTTAGTTATGTACTGATCAGGTTATTATAGGTCCTGGTATTTGTTTTTTATTTTTACTTTTTTCAGAGACTCCGAGTTGAAGTTGAATAATTACTTGCATGTAATCCACATACAGAATAAATTTTGCTGAGTTTAAAAAATCTTGTCTTGCAGACACATCTCAAAATCTCTAAGTTCTATAATAATGCTTATTCAAAAATCTATCTCAAAAATTATTAACATGTTTTTCTATGTTTTAAAACAGTAGGTGTCTTGAACACTTTCCAGATCACAGAGACACAATATTCAACAGCCACTACTCATAAGAGGAGAGGTTGATTTTGGTCTATGATTTTAGAAATTTTATTCCAGAGGTGGCTGGCTCCATGGCAGCATGGCATGTTAAAAGGGCTTGCCTGGAGGAAAGCTGCTCATGTCCCAAAATCCAGGAGCAAAATGTGAAGGAAGGAAGCAGTGAAGGAAATACACCCTTCTTGGACCTGTCCCCAGTGATCTGCTCCCTGCACCAGGCCCAACCTCCTAATACCAAGTCAAATATAGTGCCTGCACTGTCCAATCCCCCACCTATGAGCAACTGTGTCTCTTGGTGAACCTGAGATGTAAACAATAACATTTTGCCTGTGACCTTCAAAAGTCCTTCCTAGGCAAAATGTATTTAGTCTTTCTTTAAATGTTGCAAAGTCTTAACAGTTTCAGCACTGCTAAGATGTCCAAGGCCAAAGTCTCTGCTGAGATTCAAGGCAAACTCTTACCTCCAAGCCCCATAAAAATCAAAAAGGTTAACATTTCTAACATACAATGACCTAGGACAAACATTCACAATTTAAAAGTTAGGAACAGAAGAATACAAACCAGTAGGACCAAAGCAAGACTAAAACCTGGCAGGGAAAACACCAAATCACATAGTTTTGTGTGCAGCACCCAGGGTGAAGACATGAACTTCAAAGTGTTTGGACAACCCTGGTATCACAGTGTTGCCAATTGCATATCTCATGGCCTCTCTCAAAGTATCCTCACTCACACTTGCTACCTTTGTCTTTTTTTAGTTGTTGCACATTCCTGAATTCTCCAGATTCCTGGGTTTTCCACTGAAATTTTGGTTTTGCTGGACATCTTCCTGACCTCACAATTCTTTCATTCTGTATGCAGCTAAAATATGGAGGATGTAAAGTTCTGCCATTCACTGGAACAATAACTTTAAATCGTGCCTATAGAGGCCTCCAAGTATCTGGATGGCTGAACTCTGTGAAACAAATTCAGCCACCTCATTCACTAGCTGGACCTTCTAGAACAGTGTGCTCTGTGGCTCTCTTTTCAAAGAAAAGTCTTTCATCTCTGCACCCCTTATCATGTAAAAAGCAAAGTCTTACTGGCTCACAAGATGCCCTCAAAGCATCGTTTGGACTGATGTTGAGCACCTAGTTTATTTTTAATGATAATCTTTTTAACAACCAAGATCTTCTTTGCTAAAACTTTACAGACTGCATCTTTGTATGAACTTCTCTGGTAAAACTCAAAAACTTTAAATCTGCCAAGTCACTGGACTTGAACAAAATGTAGATAAATTTTCTACCACAGCATAACATTGGCATTTGGGCTATGTTCCATAAACTGTTCTATATATTCTATGTGTTCTATAGTCCAAACACCAATGATTTTCCTTTTTCCAACTGAGAGTTTCTGAGCCACTTCTTTGCCACTGCATTTCTGTCAGCACTCTGGTCTTTTGAACTTGAACCAGAGTCTCCTACCAAGGTCCACTTAAAGCAATCTAGAATTATTCTAACCTGCATCTCCAAAACTTTCCAAACTCCCCTGTGAACTATCTATTTACAAAGACTGCTAAATAACATCACATAATAAGTTAAGTCATAGCGATGATCCAAATTCTCCAGTACCAACATGTGTCTTAGTCATTTTCCTATTGCTGAGACACGACACCTGATATTCACAACTTAACAAAGAGAAGTTTATTTTTATTCACATTTCAGTCCTTGCTGCCATGCTTCAAAGAAGAAATAACATGGAAGGGGAATATAGCCACGTACAAACTGCTCATGTCATGGTAGCCAGGGAGCAGACAGAGAAGGGAGGAGCTGGAGAGTGGTACATCCTTCTGGCTCATGCCCCAAGGACCTGCCTCTCTGCAGCGAGCCTACTTCCTAATATCAAGTCACCTACAGTGCCCCTACAGACCAGTCTTCATCCAAAAGCCCTGCCTCTGAGTGCAAAAAGCTCTTGAGGGACACACATATTTCAACTATAACAGTGCAACAGATTTATTTATTTTCTTATTGACCCAGACTTGAATTACATTTATGAAATCCTATTGAAAAGGGAGATTTCAGGTAATCTTGCTATATGTAAGTGGAACTTTTCCCATTAATGCATTTTTATATAAAAGAGATATCTAACAAATCCATTACCATGACAAGCGTAGGTAAAAGTCACACCAACTAATATTTCTGGATATATTACTTCAGTTTGCATTGCTCTGAGAAAATGCTGTAACTTATTTGTGACTGAGTTTACTTCAGATGTAACCACTGCTTCCTTATGACAGACCAGATTCACAGTTGTTGAACCCCTTTGAAGACACCATGGCATTGCCTGGGAAGACTTACTTTGTGAAAGTCTTTGAACTCTTACCAATGGTACTGGATACTTCATGCAGTATATACAAGGGGTGGTGGGGGATGTCTTGCTGTACCAGTTGCCAGATTCACCACAGCTGTGACACAAAATCTGGAAGTTTGTGTTGGAAAGGCAGCATTAGGCACAGATGTTATGAAATGATAGTGAGCGTTTTTAGTCACCCTTGTGGAAATGACAACACACACACACACACACACACACACACACACACACACACACACGCTTAAATGAGCTTACAGAGAGGCTAGTTTCTTCAGATGATTGCAGTCCCATGAGGATTTGTTACTTAACAATTAGAGGCATCTTTATTTTTACTGGATTTGGAAAATCCATACTGCTTGTTTTGTATCTTCCAAGTCTACAGCTGAGGTTGGGCAGGCTTTCAAGATATGCTACTTGAATAAATAGAATCATAGGCACAGATCCAGCACTTCCCAGAGTGCACTGCAGTCTATTTAACAGAGAGAGCTCCTTAGCATACAGAGAATGGCAGGTTACCTTATTTACCTCAACTTCAGATTGTGTGCTTTCTCCACCAGAATAGACAGAAGGCAATATGACTATTAGGATATGATTCACATTAACTTGTAGCAGATGGGGAACCCATGTTTTTCCAAGATATTTGTGGTAAGGCAACCGTTACTGTAGAAGAAAGAAATATGGTATTCAGCTGTTTGTTAAATTATTCATTTATATATGAATGTCCATTAATATATTTTGATATAATTATTTTATTAAGTGATTTTAATGCAGTAGGTGTTCAGGATTAGCATGGTGTTATGTTGGGCTGGTTTAAATTAAAGATGTACCAAACTATCACAAATTTGGTGTGATTGGCAAAATATTTTTTCCAGCCTTCCTATGAGGTTTTGAAGCTTACCATGTTTTTTAGGGCATTCATATTGGCTCCAAATGGCCTGGGAAATACATAATTTAGAAATGCTCATGTCTAAATGTCAATGCTTACATAACCGTAACTCTTTTCTCAAAGGTCTCTCTGATGTCTTTCTACATTTTTTCCCTAGCTATTTGTCATGTTATTTGCTTAGCTCAAGAATTTCAGGGAAATTTTGTTGGCATTGGCCTTCTTAGAAATAAAGCATAAATATATGAGTTAGCAACATTTTCTACTACACTTGAACATATGGGTTTACCATCAAATCAGTGTCTAAAGAGATATTCTAATCCTGGACAATATTTGCATGTACAACATATAACATGTTAACTGAAAATGTCCGTGTCAATTATATGTTTATGAACAACAGAAACATTGCATTTACTGACCTTTCGAGCCAGAAAGAGAAAATTTTAGTGTAAGTGGTTACTAAAGAGTTGTCTCATAGAATTGTGTGTTTTTACAGAGGCATTCATGCCACATGAACGCTCTCTTGGAGCTGGATGTAGCTTAGTGTTAAAATGTGGATCCCACGTGCATGAAACCTTGGGTTCTGCTCCAACTCTCTTCTCCTTACTCCCAAAAGGTGTTTAGGAAGGTTCTGGAAAAACATTATTGTATATTTATGTGGAACTAAAATATAGTCTATCATTTTCTTCATATCAAATCCAAAGATTATATAAATTTGATATCATATAAATTTGATAAATTATTTACACATTATATAAATTTGAAAGAGACTATGGAATTCAGTTTTATTTCTATTTAATCTTATTTTATAGTAATATATTTAAAATAGATTCCAGTCCATTTTAAAATATAAAGAAACATTTAATACACATTTTATTTTTATTTTAGGAAATTAAATACCTTTCCTGTGAGTGAACTAAAATCCATCTACTTTATAACATCAAATGTGCAGAAAGACTTGCAATGACAGTAGCAAGTGATTTCCATATCTAGCGTCCCACTTATCCCCAGTAAAGTTTGTGATGTAGAATGTCACACCTTGTGTTCCTTTATACACAGTTAACGATGGCGCTCTACATGGATGAAGTGCCCAGTGAGTCGATATCCCAGAAGGCTGTTTTTTCCTCCTCCTTCCCGGGAACAGCAAGCGTGGAAGTGGTGCATAACTTAGTCTTTTGACCAATTGTCTGTATGTACCCATTTAGTCCTAATAGGACCTTCTTTCTCTGCTCATCCCTGGTAAGTTTTCTTTCTAGATTTCTTCTGATTCTCCCTTCGGGAATACTCTTACATCTCTTTCCATTTTCATGTGGTTTGGAATACAGTGGTCCCCGACCTACCACAGGAGTTATGTTCCAGAGACCCCCAAAATAGGTGAAAATCTGCAAAGCAGTGGATTTATATTTATTTTAGTATTTATATATATTTTAAGGTTTTATAAACCCTTCACACACTCCTATAAACCTTTCCCACTCTCTTATTAACCTTTCCCACACTCTTGTAGACAATTAATATGCTCTTAAACACTTTCTACCCTCTTAATCCTATGTAACTTTAACGACATGTAAATTTCTCTATGGGTTCTGTATGTGAAGTAGACAAGGAGAGATGCTGAACATATATAGGCACAGTGTGGGAGAGCAAAGAGACCAATGCTGCGGTCACTGAGCCAGTCAGAGCCTAGGATACAGAACACAGTGCTGTGGTTGGTCACTTTCCATTCCACCAGCCAATAGTGTCCAGTATAAAATCTCACAATGGTAAACTTGCACAAGGGGTAGTGGTGCACTCATCCACTGATGAAATATATATAGTATTTTATTTTTATTTAATATATTGTTTTAAATTTTTAGGCAAAAATAATATCATAAATAATATAAATACCTATATAGTGCAAAATCCCATGATATACCAAAAACTCTGTGATGCATAATTAGATAATTTTTTTTAAAAAAAACCCATGATACAGTGAAGCTGCAGTAAGTGAACCGTGATATCATGAGGGGTGATTGTATTTTCTCCACTATCACAGCTGTGGTTCTCCTCCGTACACTCAAGATTCCCAATTTTACATTGATGGGTCATTGTTTTCCCCACACTATTACAAAATCCTACCCTTTATTATATCCAAATTCACTTTTGCTTTCATACAATCATGTTTTTTTCTTTTTAAATTAGTTTTATTGTACATTTATAATTAATTTTATAGTACAATTTAGATAATGAATTCATCATAGGAAATTTGTACCTGTGCACGGTACATCTTTATTCTTTTTTTCCCAAATCCTTTCCACTCTCTTCAACATCTCTTCCCCTCCAAACTTACAAAAGCTTTGTTTTCCATTGTTTCCATCCTATTCTCTTTTTCTTTTCTCCTTCTTCCCTAAACCCTTCTTGCTATTTGAACATTTTCTGCTTATTTCATGGTGTACACTGCACATTTTAGTCCTTATTTATCCTTTCAGTTTCTCACACAAGAGAAACAGTGTGACATTTAAATATGTGTATCAAATTTATTTCACTTAAGAGTATGGTCTCAGGGTGCATTCATTTACCTAGAAATGTCTCAAGTTTATCCTTCTTTATGGTTGAGTAGTACTACATTATTTTAAAAAAACCGTATTTTTCTTTTTTATTTATTCTTCAGTTGATGGGTATTTGGGTTGTTTCCAATATTTAGCTATCACAAATTGTGCTGCAATAAACATGGGTGTACATATATCACTTTCATATGATTTTTTAAATCTTCTGGGAAGACAACCAGAAGGGGAATATCTAGGTGGAATGGGACCTGTAGTCCTAGTATTTTTTAGGAATCTCTGCACTGATTTCCACAGTGGTTGCACCAGTCTACCCTCCCACCAACAGTGGAGAAGGGTTCCTTTTTCCTCACAGCCACACCAGCATTTATTATTCGTTGACTTCTTGATGATAGTCATTCTTCCTGGGGTGAGACAGAATCTCTGAGTTGTTTTAATTTAGTTTTCTCAAGTGACAAGTAATGTTGAACAGTTTTTTCACATATTTATTTGCCATTTGTATTTCTTCATCTGATAAATATGTATTCATCTCAGATGCCCATTTTTGGAGTGGGCCTTTTAGTTTAGGGACTCTGATATTTTTTAATTTTTATACATTCTAGATATTAATCCTTTTTCTGAGGAAAAATTGGCTAAATTTGTTTCACACTCTGTGTGTTGTCTTTACACTCTGTTGGTGATTTCTTTTGCAATGCAAAATCTTCTTAATAAGATGAGATCCCAGGTGTTGTTTTTCGTGATATTTCCTGTGCAGTTGGGGTTTTGTTTGTGAAATCTTTGCCTGCACCTGTGTCTCCCATAGTTCTGCCCATTCTCTCTTCCAGCAGATCTATTTTTTCTGTTTTAATATTATATCTTTGATCCATTTTTATTTTAGTTTACTGCATGGGGCTAGACATAAGTCTGGTTCTAATCTTTAGCATGTGGAAAACCAGTTTTTCCAGCACCATTTATTAAAGAGGCTATGTTTCTTCTAGTGCACATGTTTGGCACCTTTGTCAAAATAAGATGTCTGAATATATTTAGAGTGATTTCTTCATCTTGTGATCTGTTCCACTCATCCTAACTTCTGCGTTTTACCAGTACCGTGCAGTTTTTATTACAGTAGCTTTGCAGTATAATCTCAAATTAGGGATTGCTATGACCCCTGCCTTGCTTTTGTTGCCAAGAATTGTTTTTTGCTATTCTATGTTTATTCTGATTCCAAATGAATTTTAGGATTATTTCCTGCAATTATTTGAGTTATGGTATTGGTATTTTGATTGGACTTGCATTAAATCTGTATAACAATTTGAGAAGTACAACCATTTTTACTATATTTTTTCTTCTTGCCCATAGGCAAGGGATATCTTTGCATTTTCTAATACCTTTGTCAATCTCCTTTTTCACAGTACTGTACTTTCAATGTAAATTTCTTCTACTTCCTTTGTGAGATTGATTTCTAAGTATTTCATTTTTTGGCTATTGTAAAGGGTGTGGTTTCCCTAATTTCTCTCTCACTGAGTTTGTTATTTAAGTATAGGGCTGCTATTGATTTTAGAGTGTTGACTTTGTACCCAGCTATGGTACTGAATTTAGATATTAAATATAGAAGTATTTTGGTGGAATTTTTGCAGTCTTCTATGTAGAGTAACATGTCATCCTCAAATAATGATAACTTAACATTATATTCCTATCCTTATTACTTTCAATTTTTTTCTCTTTTCTAATTTCTCTTGATAATGTTTTCATAGCTATACTGAGTAGTTATGAAAACATTAACCATGAATGGTTATGAATGGTGACAGCGGACATCCTTTTCTTATTCCTGATTTTAGAGTGAAAACCTTAAGTTTTGGACCATTTAGTATGATGTTGGCTGTTGGTTGTCATAGATGGTGTCTTGGTTACTTTTTTCCTCGTTGCTGAGACAAAATACCCAACACTCAAAATGAAGAAAGGAAAGGTTTATTTAGGTTACAGTTTGTGGAGGTTTCAGTCCATACTTGGCTGGTTCAGAGGCAGAGTGGCACAAAGCAGAGGGCAACAGATCATGGCAGCAAAGCACAGCAAAACAACCAGCAAAAGGGAGGAATGGCAAGAAACAGCCTCTTTCCTTCCCTTACATTGTAAACTGCCTATCCCAATCCACGGGGAGTGTAGCTCTCACACAATCTCCATTTCCTCCACTTCCACAGGCTCAGGATGTGTACAAAGTAAGCACCCTGGCTTCCTCCTGAGTCACTCAGCTAAACCTCTAGACACCCCAAGTTGACACAATGTATCAACCATAACAGATGGCTTTTATAAGATTGAGATAAAGACTATCTATTCCAACCTTCTGTAGAGTTTTTATCATGAGTACTAGACTTTGTCCAAGTCTTTTCTGTTACCTATCGAGATGATCATGTGGTATTTGTCCTTGAATATTTTTACTATGTTTATTGTTTTGTGTATGCTGAACCATTCCTACATCCCTGGATGAATCCACCTTGGTCATGGCCAAATGATCTTCTTGATGATTTGTTGTATTCTGTTTGCCAACATCTTATTGAGGATTTTTGTGTCTATGTTCACTAAGGAGTTTGACCTGTAGTTCTCTTTTATGGTTGGATCCTTCTCTGGGTTTGATATCAGAGTAATGCTTGCTTGCAGGAATGAATTAGGGGGTATTGCTCCCCTTTAAATTTCATTAAAGATTCTATCTAAAATTCTCATAGAATTTAGCAGTGAATCCATCAGGAACTCAGTTTTTCACTGTTGGCAGATTTTTTTATTACATCTTCAATTTCATTGACTGATTGGGATGTTTAGAATTATTATATCTTCTTGTTTCAAGTTTGGTAATTCATGTATATATAGGCACCTGTCAGTTTCTCTTTATTTTCATTTTCTTAAAATTTAGGTTCTTGAAGTAGGTATTGATAATCTTCACGATTTCTCTAGATCTCTTGTGATTTCAACTTTTCAATTCTTAATTGCATGGATTTGAGTTTTTTCTTTTTTGGTACTGTTGACTAAGCATTTATCAATTTCATTTTCTCTTTCAAAGAGTCAATTCTTCAACCTATTGATTCTATGTATTGTTTTATTTGTCTTGATTGCATTGATTTCTGCTCTGATCTTTATAATTTCTACTCTTATATGAGCTTTGGGCTTTTTCTAGAAGCTTGAGTTTCAATATTAGATTGTTTATTTGAGCTTGATCTGTTGTAGGAATTCTGATGTAGGAATTTGCCTCTATACATTTTCCTTATAGGACTGTTTTCATTGCATCCCATAAGTTACAGTATGTTGTATTGGAATTATCTTTTAATTGTAGAAACTGTCCAGTTTCTTTAATATTATCTGTGGCCCATTGGTTTTTCAGGAAGGTGTTATTTAAATTTCTATATGTCTATGAAGTTTTTGTGGTTTCTTTTCTAATTTCATTGCATTATAGTTTGATAATATTTCTGGGATAATATCAATTCCTTGCATTTATTTAAGCATGTTCTATGAGCTAGTCTGTGGTCTTTTTTGGAGAACATTCTATGGGCAGCTCAGAAATGTGTGTATGCTTATGATGTGGCGTGGAATACTCTTTAGAAATGTACTATCCTTTTGTTCAAAGGTTTGGTTCAATTATGATATTTCTTTGATGGTTTTTTTTTGTGTGTGTAGTTGATCTGTCTCTTTGTGGCCATGGGGTTTTAGGTCCCCCAATGCAAATGTATTTGATTTTTCATATCCATTAATATTTATTTTATATAATTGGGTTCCTCTTGCATTGTTCTCTTAACAAGTATATAGTGCCCTTTGTCTCTCTTGATCCTTCTTGGCTTAGAATTCACTTTGTCTACAAATCAAATAGCTACCCCTCCCCTTTTCTGGGTACCTGTTGCTTAGAGTGTTGTTTTGCATCCTTTCACTTTCAGTCTATGAATTTCTTTTTGAGTTAAATGTGATCCTTTTTTTGGAGAATGTCGTTGGATCTTATTTCTTCACCCATTCTGCCAGTCTGTTTCTTTTGTTTGGTGAATTAACATCATTCACATTGGTGGGTATGACTGATTTGGATTGACTTACTCTTGTCATGCTATACCTTTGTTGTAGGCTCTTTTTCTTTCTCCTCTGTTTAACTGCTTGCCTTGCTTGTTGTTTTCATTCTAGTGGGGTTCGTGTAGTTGTACTCTTCATTACCTCTTTCTATAATATCCTTCGGAACATTTGGAGGGCTGGTCAGGGAATATTTTGGTGGTTGTGTATTTCTTCAGATGTTCTCTGTCATGGAAGTATCTTATTTTTCCATCTATTTTGAAAGATAGTTTAGCAGGATAGATAAACCTGAGTTGGAGCTTATTTTCTTATAGAGCTTGAAATACTTCAAGCTCCCCTTGAAGCTTGATTCAAGTTCTCCTTGACTTAAGGGTTTTGTCAAGAAATTTGTTGTGATTCTGATAGGCTTTCCTTTATAGGTGATTTGTATATTTTCTCTAAGGTTTTTCTGTTTTGTTTTTTGTTGAATTTTTGCAATATTGACTATTGCATACATGGTGTAGTTTTTTATCATGGCTAATTGGCATTCTATGTGCCTCACTGTATGCCAAACCCTTTTTTAGTGCATGGGAAGTTTTCTGGCATTTCTTCTGTGAACAAGTGTTTTTTTCCATGTCATTTGGGCTATATCCTGCTTTTTCATTGACTCTTGTCAATCTTATTTTATTTGTGTTGCCATCATCTAGAGATGTATTGATTTTTTGTGGACCCTTGCTATTTTTAAGAAATCTTTCTTTTCATTATAGTCTGTACTCACATTGACTCATTCTGCTGCATATACTATCAACAGAATTTTTAATCTTCTGGATATCTGTTTGCTTCTGTGTCTTCTCATTTTCCAATGTTTTTAGTTTAATTTCTGCATTGATGCTTGAAAATTGCTTGTGGTAGGTAGCTTTGTTGCTAGCATTGAGAACCTCTAGGAACTAACTACTTAGAGATGTCTTTGAGATGTAACTGGCTTTTGAGTTTTGAGTCTTCTGTAAGATCATACCTCTTCAATTTATTGGGGATCAAAGATTGCTATATGTTTGGCCTCACCTTTTGTTCTTTGAGACTGACCTATAGTATTATTTATGACCCTCAGACAATCTTAGTCTTGGGTTACAAGGAAGAACAACTGATTGGAACAACTATGTCACCTTGGCTAAAGTGATACAATCAGTAATAACAAGAGCATCAAGCATAGCCTAGAAAATGACAAACTGTGGTAACTATTAACTTGCCACCCTTAACCATATGAACAAATTTATAGATACATAACAAAATGTGAAAGAAATCAGAAAATTGTAGGCAATAAGTATCCTTTCAGTATGATTTTACCCTCAGTGGACAAATTTAAAATGGGATAGGAGAAAAATAGAGAAATAGAAGAAGGGAGAGAAACTATAAGCAGTGCTGATAGTCAAAGATTTCCCAAGCTTTGGGAAGCTGGTGAAGATAACTGCAGGGAAAGAAGAAAGAAAAAGAAAATGAAACAATGTTTGCAATCATATAAAAAGAAAAAACAAATAGTCAAGAAAAGAAGAATAAAAAAATACAAAGGAAGCAAAGAAAAAATGTTATCCACTTCAAGAAATATCTCTGTTCTCTCTAGCAGACAAAGGGGGCAGACAGAGTACAAATCCTTGTTGACTGATCCCAGAAAGCCAGCGGTAAAATTCAAGTGGTTGTAGGTTAATACCAGAAAGCCTGTGCCATCAGCTCCACTGAAGTTCAGGCTGGTTCTGGTTTCTGGCTGTGGGGCTGGTACCAGTGATTTTTCAACCCACAACACTTTGGGTGCCTCCTGCCAACTTGAACATGGTTCCCTGACCTTGTGTGTCTCATAGGTCTGCATCTCACCTGATACTTGCAGTTACTAGATGGAGCCAAACTGTAGCTGCTCTGAGTTGAGTTCAGTTGGCCCTTTTCCAAAATGGTGACCAGCCAATTTTCCTCTCTTAGGGGTGCCTGAAATGGAATCATTCACCAGCCAATTCAGTACACAGCATCCACCACTCTGTTCCATTGGTGCGTTTCTCCTTGGAGGCCTCTGGGGTCATCAGTAGTCACTGAGTCTCTTCAGGTTTCAGCTGCGCCTCCCATACTGTGAGCTAGCACTAGGAGAGAAGGCGCCTCTTGCCACCTCCCTCTTCTTGATTGAGGTCCCTCTCTTCATCTTTCCCTGTAGGCTCCAGTTTTCACTTCAAATCCTTGCTAGGTCCCAAGGACTCACTTCCCTCCTTCTTCTCTTCCTCATGATCCTATATTCCAGCATCAGACTTCCAAATATCAGAGAGACTCTTTCTCTGCCACTTACCTCTCCGCTATCTTCCAAGAAATCCACAACTCCTGTGTTGAAAACAACTTTCCAAAAATAAATCTTGAACATGGTAGTCCATGTTTAAAATTTCTAAATGAGGTTTTGACTGATCTTGGACAAATTCTGAAATTATCCAACTAGTGATTGGGAAACTCATAGTTCCATTTTCCTGTTCACTTCTTCCTATATCATGTAGTACAGATCGCACCACTTCTTTCAGGTCCAAGTTAAGGAATGCACCTCTGGCCTCTGGTTGCTTGTCCATGTTCTAACTTTCTTTGGAAGAGCACAGTACTTTCCTTTTTTCTTTTCTTTTCTTTTCTTTTCTTTTCTTTTCTTTTCTTTTCTTTTCTTTTCTTTTCTTTTCTCTGTGTAGTTCTTAGTTATCCCTTTGGTTTTACTTTAAATGCTAACTTGAAAACAAAATTTCCCTAACTCAACAATTTAAAAGGTCCATGTAGTGTCTTACTTAATTAACCTTTCTGCTTCTACAGTATCTCTAAAAACAAGAATAATAATTTTCAAAACCTAGTAGAAGTCTACCACAAATTTTATGTTCTATTAATATTTTCCAGAAACAGTGGCAAAGAAGTGGCCTCTACAAACTACAATTTTAGATTGGTGGAGATAAAGCACGAAAACAATCATAGTTGACTGTTAAGAATAAATAATACAACTGAGAGAGAAATAAGAGAAGATATTTGGGCACTAGGTTGAAAACTAAATTTTCATATAGTTTTTCTTTCATGGCCTGTATACTCACCATAAAATATGAGGCAAGTGAGAGAAATTCAAGAGATATAGACAGATAGAAGAAAAATAGTCACCACTATAACAGGAAAAATGCCCTTCCTAGAGACATATAATTGGACTTTTGGATGTATATGGAGTGTTCAAAGCCCATCTGAGAATACTAGTTGTAGGATTTTTCTTCAGTCATGATTAAGATCTCTGAGTGAAGGTGATGAAGAAGTAGAAAGCTGAATACATTTTTTGAAGTGTTGTGTATTAAATACTCTGCACAGAGGCAAAAGAAGACCAAGTAATTCAAATTCTAGGGATCAAAGAAATCTTCCAAAAAACTCCTTTAGGTAAATTTTCTGTAAGAATATTTTAAAGAAGTAGATCAAGGCATTTCAGCTAGAGAAATGCACCATATCCAGGTACATGAAAGAGCTCAGCAAGTTCAATGATATGCACAGGAGAAATTCAGGATGGCTGGTTTACAAAACAGACAGTGGCAGAAAATGGTGCAGTATTCAGACCCTAAAAGATCTTCCAGACTGTGTTAAGGATATTGGGTAGACTCTAAAGATAAGCAATACTATTTCAGGCTTTTAAACACAAAAATGACAACCAGAGTTGATCTAGCAATAGGATATAAAGTGAATTTAAGTCTATGGGACCTGAAAATTGCAGTCACCTAATTAGGAGGAAATGAAGCAAGGACTCAATGAGAGGTGATAATCATTGTATTTATATTTATTAGTATTGGTATGATATGGAAAGAGTCCCAGGAAAGTTAAGTGATTTATTTAAAATTCTATGAATTCTTAGCAGTGGAAATAAAGCTCACATCCATAGCTGGCTCTAAGTCCAGTTCTCTTTGCACTATTTTGATGGGAAGCTCCCCTCACTAAGGGCCATCCTTCCACTGACCTGCCCACATGTTGATTTAGAGGGCATTGAGTGCAAGGGCAATGAGTTGTGCCATGTTGCCCAGCCAGACACTACAGAGATGATGCACAGATCTTCCAGCAGCTACTGTTCTCTTCTGAAGGACAAAGACGAACCTGGAATTTGGAGTCCTAACAGAAAATTGAGATGTGAGGATACTGGCATATTTGATTTGGCTTACAGTATACGTGAATGCATAAGCATGGCAATTTCCTTTTTCCTTGATGTCTACATTTCCTCCTGCAGCTGTGGTATTTTCCTTCACTAGTACATTCTCCAGACTAATTTTGATCATTTTGAACGTCACATCTGATCACTGATTTCCTCACCTGGGACACTCCTTGATTCACCTTTCCTCTTCCCACGACTGCAACGTAGTCTTCATCTCGGCAATGCGAACACTCTGAGGAACCAGAAATGTGTCCTGTTTCCTTGGGGCAAGAAACAACCATAGTGCTCCTGTGGCCACACGAGGCAGCAAGCTGCGTGGCAGGTCCTCGAGGTGGATGCTTCACACTTTCACTTCTTAATCTGGATGAAATCCAGAAGCTCAGAAGTGTGAAAAAAAATATGGTTTATTTCCAGTTTCATTTAATTAGCAATTATAATGCTCCAAAGCAAGATAAATATTGAACAAGAGGAATGAGATAATTGAAAGCAGAGACATGAAATCATCAAATAACTGGGCTACTCTGGATTTTACAGGATTTTACAGCTCCAGGAAATTTAGTAAGGGCACAACTCAGGACTCAGATCCCTGTGTAAGAGGCTCCCGTTCTCACGGACGGCTTTGTTTTCAAGCCCACTGGTTGATGGGTATTGTCATATACACGGATAATGTCATTTCCTGTCAGAATTTAAACTTTCCTTTTATTATCTCATATTGTTATTGAGGAAAGTATCAGTAAACTAGAAAATTCCTAAAGCCAACTGTATAGGTGTACTGTTTAATGTTCAACTAATTGTTATTAAACAACTGCTTAAATACACTAATCATCTTTTAGGCATTAACTCATTTGATTTCCAAATCATATTTAATAAGTAATATTAATCTATTTAATGAGAGAGTGAGGGAAGCTATTACTCTTATTCTAGGGGAATCTAAAAACCTGTAAAACTTTATTCTACACCCTAGTACCAGCAAAAAACTCAGAATGTTTGTCATTATAAGACATGACTCATTTTCCCCAACTGTTGTTAGTAAATCTCCTTAGTTATCTTACATACTACTTGTATCTCACAAGATCTACAAGATTAAAAGAGTTTAGTTCTTAAGTGTATATTTCTTCCTTCCTACCTTCCTTCCTTGCTTTCTTCATTCATTAGAAATCTACCTTGAGTAATTGTTATTTTCCAGATATTTCTGAGAAAGAAACGTATACATTTCGGAGAAGAATGTATCAAATGTTGATATTTTCATTGACTAAATTAAGGGTTAAAATATGGTTATTATAATGATGAAATATAAAAGAAGATCTGCTATAAAGAGGAAATCTGTAATTAAATATATTCAGATATTCTACAATTTCCATACTAGTATTTGTCACTTAATAATTTACTAATTTGAAAGATATTGCTATCAAGCCTAATAGGTTAAACAGAAAATAGGCACAATAGAATAATTAGGAATTCTAATTTTTAATATTTTTCTGAAAATTGAAATAAAAATTTTATTATTCAATCCAATTTTAATTTGAGTCAAAGACTATCAGTATTCTGTTTTAGCATATTATGATACTTACAAACCTAGTAAAAGTCAATTCTAGAAGAATCTATTTTCATGTTTAGGATAGAGAAATTGTATTCATTAATAACTACTAAATTAATAGTTTTTGCTACTAATAGTCACCAAAATTTTGAAACATATTCTGTTGTTAGCTCTATGCTGAAGAATCTTGATATATTTTAAATTTATTTTGGATGAAAAAATATGGGAAAGAATTCAGCACTTACTTATGCTCACATGATTAATAAGCTACAAAACCAGGATTTGAATATAGCATTTCTGCTCCCAATTCATATATTTTATACAGTGTAATACTATTCCAACTTGATATGGTAATCAGGGCGAGAAAATATATGAGACTAATTATAAAATTACTTCCTGGATCATTTCAGTTGGGGAAGTAGTTTCAATTTGTCACAGATACTTATAAAATAATAAATATTACATGGAATTTTATTCAGAATGCACAATGAAAGAAGACATTTGTACCAATAAAAAGTCATAAAAGTATTGGAACTATTGTACATGTGATGATTTTGTGGAGAAAGTCCTACCAGAAACAAGGTTTCAAGAGGTAGAAAGTTATACTTAGCTAACCATTGAGGTAAAGAGAGAAGTTTCCATGATGTGAACAATTTAATAATTGTGTAAAGCATTCTATGATAGTGGAATTTTTTATCTTTCTGAAATATTATGTATAATGCATGTGTGCAACTCTGCAGATATCTAATATAACCCTGCCTGCTCATTCCATTTAAGAAACATGAGGCTGAAATGGAATTCTGCAGGAGATTAATAGGGAAAAAAGATAATGAAAATGTGACTTCCATACAAAAGTCATCTAGCTGGAAAGAAATAGAAATTGATCCTGTGGAGCTGCAGCTTTCACTTTTGAACAGTTATTTCCTTTCAACAAAGCAGTAGCTATAGATCAACAAGGGGAGAAAAAGTATTTCTATGAAAAGTGTGTACAATTTATAAGTCAATTTGAATGAGACTTTTCTTACAAAATAATCCATTGCATAAATGTGAAGGAACAATAATGTATAGTGACTGTTATAGAGAAAAAATTCATGCAAAATAATTTTTAAAGATAAATGCTTTTTATGGAATTAGGGCATCAACATCATAGAATCTTGACACATTTTTGATCACATAAACTAAATAGTATGGAAGAAAGTTTATAAATTTAAACAAACCAAACTAAGTAATGCAAAACCCAAACAGTCATAACAGGAAATATAACCAGTTAAATGGTTCATTTGAGAATCTGAATAACTTTGAAAAGTTAGCTATCCATGAAGGGTTACTAGGTCCTCACAAAGCATGAAAAATTACACTGGTTTCTATAGTATTCACAGAGTCAAAGCGTACTGCAATCTGGTAATTTACATTAGTTTGTATTTTGCAAATCCAAAGTTAGAGGAAAGAAGGGTCCAAGTATCTGTCTTACTTTCCACCACTCTGAAGCCACCACCACAAACCAATCTACCCCGTACAACCAGCTACAAAAGCGCTTACAATAATTTATGACCACGGAAATACCTACATCATTTTCAATGTGCAACACTAAATTTCCTGAATGCTCTCAAAAGTAATTTTTCACTTGTTATTGCTTAAAAGTAATAATTTGCCATTTTCACTGGGGATTGCTTCACTTCTATAGGCAAGACATATGGAAAAATCTCAGATTTCAAAGCAAGTTTGTTTTAGAATGATTTGTGGTTTCTAAAATACCTTAATTGTTTTGAAGTAGAAAAAATAAATATGTATTTACTCCAAAGTTGAACTGTAATTAAATGTTCCATGCATATATATTTAGGATAACTTAAAGTCTGGAGAAATCTGGTATTTAAATTAGAGTCATCATAATTTTCATAAACTATACAGTTTGAATTTTCCCCTACTGAAGAAGCATTTAAAATAATGAATTTCTCAGTAAGTAAATCTACCTCTGACATTTTTGAATAGAGATTATGATTCTTTAAAACTACCCTTCCATTGCAGTATGTAATAGCTGGAAAACTCACCTAATATTACAGTAGAAAATGTCTGAAAACTAGTTAGTACAGTGTCACATGTATAGATTGACATGCTCTTCTTATTACTGAGTAATACGACATTATTAACTATGCATCATTTCAGTTTAATTCCATAAAATGTGGTAATTAGTTAATTAAAGATCTTAGAAAGCCAGATAATACTCAAGTGCAGTGAGTTTTCAAAATCCCTGTCATCCAGTGTGTGCTCCAACCAAATATTAATTAAATAGAACATTGAAAGAACAGTATGAGTCTTTGGTAAAGTGAGTCTGACAAAAGTTGGGTTAACCAAATTTAAAAGATTTCCTTCTATATAACTATATGGAAGAGTTGTTATAGTTTATGAATCCTTAGAATGATACATTACATAGTTTGGACAAATATATTTAACCTCAGAATATACATCCTCTTCTTTTTTTGAGAGCTTAAGGGCTAGAGTTTTGCAGGATGTACCTTGATGAAATTGGATTTAATAATGGATTTAAATTAGAATAATAAAGATTTAAATAGGTGTAGATTTCATAAACTAGAGTTCTCATAGTTAAAAAAAAGTTTTGTTCATTAAAGAGATTACAATATAAAATTATATTCATTTACATATTGATTTAATATGTAATATAGTTTGTATGATATGTAGCATATGTTAATAGCAATATCATTTATGTGATATTTAATCTATATTACATAGAGTTACATATTTATATAGTTACAGATCAAAGTGAATCATCCTTCGTGAGATTACACTTTTAATTATTTTTTACTTTCCACATTGTGTAACAAGAAAATCACTATAATTAACATTTACAAATGCCTTGGTTCATACATTATAAAGCCCAATTTGCACACTAAGATTTGGGTATTTGGAGAGAAATAATTCTAGAAACCAGTTATATACCTGTCTTGGTTACTTTTCTTTCGTTGCTGAGACAAATTACCCAACACCCAAAATGAAGGAAGGAAAGGTTTATTTAGCGTACAGTTTGTGGAGGTTTCAGTCCATACTTGGCTGGCTCAGAGGCAGAGTGGCACATGGCAGAGGATGAATGTTCATGGCAGCAGAACAGAGCAAAAACCACAAAAGCAAGAGGGAGGAACGGCAGCAACCAGCCTCTTTCCTTCCCTTACATTGTAAACAGGCTACCCTCACCCAGAGGGCATGTAGCACTTTCACAGTCTCCATGGCCTCCTCTTCCACAGGCTCAGGATGTATACAAAGTAAGCACTCTGGCTTCCTGCTGAGTCACTCAGCCAAACCTCTAGACTCCCCAAGCTGATACAATGTATCAACCATAACATTCCACTCCTTGTCAACTTGGCAGTCAGACACATTTCCTTAAACCAGGTTCCAGACACAAAGACATGCTTATATTAGAACCATAACATTTTGCCCCATACAAATGAGAAACACTTCTAACATTTAAAGGCACAAAATAAACATTACCATTCCAAAAGCTACCAATAGGGGAATATAGAGCATTCGGACCAAAGCAAGTATAAAATCCAGCAGGGCTAACATTGTGTTCAGTAATTCCATATCCAGCATCTGAAGCAACATGTTGTACATTGTGAGCTCCAAAGGGTTTGCATGAGTCCACCCCTATGGCATTTCTGGTAGTTACAGTTCCCACCACTTCTCTCTTAGGCTCGCTTTGCTCCCTCCTTGCAGCTTTCCTCAGATGATCCACGGTCCTGTCTTTTCTAAACTTCTGAGGTCTCCAGGGCACCTTTTGCTTCACACTCACAGCTTCACACACTGCCCTCTCAGGGACACACTGCCTGGCCTCCCAGGCCTTCTGAAATCTGGGTGGAAGCCTCTTTAACCTCAGAACTCTTGCATTCTCCATGCACCTAAAGCCAGGGCCACGTGGATGATGCCAAGGTCTGCTGCCACCTGGAGCAGTAGCCAAACTTACCTCTCTCTTGGCCATAGCAGTTGAGTTCCTGGATTGCTGGGCACACTGAATCCAACGCTGAGGAACAAATTCTCTATGCCGCCTCCATTCTGGAACCTGGTGCGGCCACCGCCACCAGTCTGGAACATGGCACTCTTTGGCTTCCTTCTCAAGGCAAGGTCTCTCACCTTTGCTGTTTTGAGACTGCAAAGGTTGGAGACTTGCTTCTTGTGATGCCCTTAGGCCATCTTTTTCATTTTCTTGTTCCTTCTTAGCAATTGAGATTTCCTCAGCCTTATCTTTGCAGTCCAGAGCTTTACTAGAGCTTCCTTTCTGACCAAACTCACATTTTAAATCATCCTTCTGGGCTCTTTGCTCTTGATTCTCAATATAGATCTGGCTAAAAGCCCCCAACAATAGCCATGTCACTGCCCCAACGTTCGACTGCCTTGAAATTTCTTTTGCCAGATTAATCAGTTTGCTGCTGCCCTTAATCTCAGTCTTAGGCAAAGTCTCTGGACACACACAAAATGAAGACAAACATTTTATTTGTTTATTTATTTATTTGCAGTACTGGGGATCGAACTCAGGACCCTGTGCTTGCTAAGCAAGCGCTTATTCCACTGAGCTATATCCCCAGCCCAAAGACAAACATTTTACCAAGCCATAACACACATCATCTGAAGTCCAACAACCAAGGCAGTCCTTCTTTCTAACAGAAAACTTCCAAACCTGGTCTTTACTGGCAGGATTTCTACCAGCCTTCTGGTCTTCCGATCTCTGACCAGAATCTCCCAGACAGAACAGCCAAAGGCACCAGCGAATCTCTTCCAGGAGACATCTCTGAACCTTTCCAAATTCTTCCCACAAACCATTACCAAAGGCTCTTGAACCACATGGTCAGGTATAGTCACAGCAAAGACCCTGCTCTACTGGTACCAAATTCTGTCTTGGTTACTTTTCTCTCGTTGCTGAGACAAAATACCCAACATGCAAAATGAAGGAAGGAAATGTTTATTCAGCTTACAGTTTGTGGAGGTTTCAGTCCATACTTGGCTGGCTCAGAGGTAGAATGGCACATAGCAGAGGGCGAATATTCATGGTGGCAGAACACAGCAAAAACCACAAAAGTAATAGGGAGGAATCACAGCAAGCAGCCTCTTTCCTTCCCTTACATTGTAAACAGGCTACCCCCACCCAGGGAGCGTGTAGCACTTTCACAGTCTCCATGGCCTCCTCTTCCACAGGCTCAGGATGTACACAAAGTAAGCACTCTGGCTTCCTGCTGAGTCACTCAGCCAAACCTCTAGACTTCCCAAGTTGACACAATGTATCAACCATAAAATACCTTATAGTATGCTTCATTCTCTAAGGTTAAATAAAACTTAAAGTATATATTTTGATCATAAAATCCTTCATAAAGTTGGTACTAGATTTAATATTCTAATATTAAAAATAAAATAATTGACATCTAAGGTCTTTCTGTAAAAATATTCTTTAAACTTTGACTTCTTTATCTTTTTACTTGTTTTCCACAGTGTGTTAAATCTTTTCAAATCAATTTTGTCTTTAAAGGAAAAATAAAATTCCCTAAAGAAAACTTTTTCCAGTTTTTGGAATGACATCATCTTAAACTATTGGGGACAGATTTTGATTGTAAATTTATATGGTGTTCCACATTATTCATTTCCATTAAAAAAGTTAAATAGAGAAATAATTTCAAGTACAATAAGAAAATCATTTATCTGAGCCTAATTCTTCAATTGAAAAAAATTATTTGGTAAGTTATGTTAAAATAAGTGGTTTTATTCCTCAACATGAGCTCTACACATGTGAAATTTAATTTTTCTTACTTTGGTTAAAAGTTGGTGTGAACTGGGGATATAGCTCAGTAGCACAGTGCCTGCCTGGCAAGGGTGAGGTCCTGAGTTCTATTCCCCATACAAAACTAAAAATTTAGTGTGAGTATATACGTTATTTTTTTTCCTGCACCAATTCCCCAAGTTGAGAGTAACTACTACATATAGCAAACATACACTAATAATTTTTTTAAAAACCCACAGGAATGGCCATTAGAAAAAAAGTTGGATGGATTACTAATTGCATTTTTCTGTCTCACAAGATACATAAGTTAATTGCATAATTCATTAAATTATATGATTAACTGAATTAAATAGAAACATAGTCCTACAATTTAATTCATCTGATATGCAAAGATGTTCATGGACTTTGTATTTTGATTCAATAGACTTAAGAACTGGGTTTTAGAATTTATTATTTGTTAACTAAACAACTATTCTGAATGGTGTACCTAAATTTTGAGTCAAGTACTTGAACCTACATTTAGAGAAACAAAAATAGTTTAAAGAATCAAGTTATACCCCCTACTCCACCACTTCTATTAGATATAATAGAACAAAAGAAATTTCTGCTACCATTACTGTTCTACTTTCCCTTAGAGATACTCTGCAATTTTGGGGGAGTGTTGTTTGGTTTCTTGGTTTACTTGTTTTTCTTTACTTTAAAGAGTTTGAAAGTAATGAGGCTTTTGTTTTAATTGAATTAGTCATTATTGTCACACTTTGTCACTAAATGTGGCCACAAGGAACAGTTATTATCAGATGACTCTTAGTTAAACTTAAATTTTGCTTCATGATTAGCTAGTTAAGGTTTTGTTTTTACACAAGAAACAAAGACTCATTGCAAGACACTCTTTAAAACAAATACTATTGTCTCTGACAAGTACTCCCCAAAGATCAAAGGTCTTGTCCAGTTCTCCCGCCATGCTCTTTTCTGGACATTTCATCTCTTTAAGAGGGACCATGCACCTGCCTGTTCTTTCCTGGATCCCCATATAATTCTTTTCAATTCATTATATTTTGGTAGATTAAGGACTGTTGTAAAAGATGGGTCTGTGACATTTTTAAAAATAGTATTATGGAAATGTATTAAACTTGAAGTCTGTACTTGATGATATTTACTCATGGTCTGAACCCCATGAGATGGTCTATAGGCTAACTGGCCCATATCAATCCCAGGAACACTTGAGCTTTGTAACTGGTCATGATTCATTCTTTTTCTTTTCAGTTTATTGGATGCTCCCAGTTCTACCTAAGTTATCCTTTCTGTAACATTATTGCTTCTGGTTCATTTAATTTTTTACTATTATTTTCCTATTTTTTACTAACTACATTTTGATCCTATGTCATACATTATTCTGTAAACTGCCTCAAATTATTTTTAGGATGAAATATATTATAAAGACTATAAAACCTCATAGTTTTAAAATTTTTATTAAAAGTGTTTTCTGTTAATTTTTTCTGATTCAGTGCATTGCTAGATGATTAAACATTTCAGGAGTGCATGGGGAAATATGTTCACTATAGTGTTAGGTTTCATAACAAATCATTTCATATTTACCTTCTCTGTCTCTTAGATACTACTCTACAATTTATCAAAAGGTGGAAGACAGAAGTTTTCAGAATCACTTTAGCCACTTTCTTCATTACATAGCTTCACTGGAGCACATTTATAGCAAAAGGTTGATTTTAGCCTTTGTTGTGTAAAACTATAAAATAGCACTTCACACAGGGAGACCTAGCAGCTGCCTCATGCCGGGAAAACCATGGATTGTAACTTCTCGCAGCTATGCACTAACAATGGAGGAGAATGTGTATAACAATAAACATTTATATTTCACATGTACCTATCTTTTGCCTTTGCATTTTGAAGCAAAGACTACTACTTTCAGGACTAGAATAACTTTTCTAAGAATGACTTCCATTCAACTATTTTTCATAATTGAGGTATACCCACTTCAAATGATCCCTTGGTACCTCCCCAGCTCAGCTGGGCCCTCAGTGGGAAACCTTCCAAAGAGGATAAGACCTTAATGAATATAAAGTTGAATTCAGTAATTGTAAACAAGTGAGCAACTATGATGATGGGTACAAAGGCAGGTGACTACACAACTCCTTTGATAGATGGTTTTAGAACATAAACAAGTAGGACAATAATGTGTTAGCTAATTAGGACTTGGAGAGCCCTAACCTATGTGCAAATATTAAACATAAGTTGTTTGAGGGGTTACTAGGAAGCCAAAGGAAATAGAACTCAGTATTTCCTACTCCACTACTATTGGCTATACTTTGATCCAGAGTACATTTGACTTCTTCCTTGGCAAATAGCATTTCAAACGAAAAGTTTCATTTGAGAGTCAACTTTCAGGAAGTGATGTGTCTTACAAAAAGATTGGGAAATCAATCTTCTTTCTGCAATGCCCATGAGTCTGTGAATGTGGTAGTGATCGCATAGGACTGCTCAGTTGTCTAACATGCTCACCTGGATTGTGATTACCAGCAATGCCATCATTTTTTTAAAAAATCAATGGTTCAAAGTATATGCCCATGTATTAACACATGCACTTTTACATCTCCAGCAATAAGTTTTAATAATTACCTCCTCAAGCTCCCAAATTTTCAACACAGTCCAAAGATGTCAATGTTATCTTTCTCACTTTACATAGGAGAACACTCAATTTGATAGGAATAAAAGAGCAGCTCAAAATCTCAACCAAGAAAAAAAAAATATATATATATATATATCAACCAAAGTCCCTAGGTCCCAGAAGGCAATCATTTTCCCCTACTTAGGTTGTTTCATGGCTCTGTCACATGCTGTGGGTTTCAACCTCTCTCCTTCCATCTGACATTTTTCCTGTATCTCTTATAAGCATGTCTACATTTATTCTCAACCTGATTGATATTGTCTCTTCTGGAGGATGTATCTCTAATGTTGTTCACATTTTCTGTTCTGTTCTATGGTCAGATTTGTGCTTTCCTTGTGACTCTTTTCTTAACATCAAGAGGGCGTGTTTTCACGTCTGGTTTTTATAACATGCAGGCTACTATCCATGTTTCCCATATGTAGCTTGGACCAAACAATATTTTAAAAACAAGTTAAAAAATGAATTACTCTACACATGTTATTATTACATAAAAACTTAAAATTTGGTCCTGTTCATTCACATCTGTGGCAATCTCAAGCAAGAATTGAACAGGAAATACCTGCATCGTATATGGAAGTTAGGCGCGGAGGACAGAATTGCTTCACTCTTGCCCTCTTCCTCCATTTAGGAGGCAAAAATCAGTGTATCTCTAGAATCAGAAGAGAGGTGTGAAGTTCCTCATGATAGCTGTGTTGGTTTGGGAGCATTTGTGCAAGGTGAAACAATATAATACAAGACACATACTTTATATGATTATTTATAATAGTCACCCCAAGAATGACATAAAAAAGAGAGCAGGAAATCTGTCCACACACTAAGACCAAGGAGTCCAGATGAGGGTCTGGGTCCCACAACAATGTCCTGCATGAGTCCAGCTGTATACCTAGAGCTCATAACAACGCCTCCCATGAATCCAACTGGAGGGCTAGAGCCCAAGACAACATCTCACAAAGGCCTGTTTCATGGATCTGTGCTGGGAAGGCCCAAAGGTCAGTGGTGGAATCTAGAAAGTCTGTGCCAGCGGGATGAAGGATCTGTGCAAGTAGGGTGAGAGATCTGCAGTGGATCCAGGAAGTGATGCACAGAAGAACCAGAGCTCCCCTGAAAGGTACCACAGCTGTCCTTGGAAACAGTGAGGTCCCGAGCTCCTCTGATGATCAAGATGCCTGAGTTTCCATCAAGGAAGCCAACGCAACAAGCTTCTCCTTGAGACCAGTAGTGCACCATCATCCCCTCCAGGGCCAGGAAACAATGCTCAAAGTGAGTACCAGAGCTCCCCTAAAGTGAACCAAAGCCATTCTCACTGCCAATGAGGTCCCGAGTTCCTCAGTGGATGAAAACAGCCAAGTTTATCAGGAAAGCCAGCATGACGAGCTCCTCCAAAACAACCAACGGCTTCCACCAGCTCCAACAGCCTTTCTCTGTGCCAACAGCCTCAACTTTTCCTTCTCCAATTCTTCTTCTTATGCTGCTGGCAACAATCCCCAGGTGGGCCTCCCACACCCAGCACCGCACTTACTCAGTTCAGCTGGGAGTTAAAAGTTGACCAGCAGTTATCGATCCAATACAATAACCAATGGATCAATGGATTTGTTGTCAACACTGATGAAATGTAAACGCTCTCTACCAAGGAAGAGCAATGAAATATTCAGCTTGGGTTTAATTTTACGTCTTAAGGTGATCTGAGGCAACTTTCACAAGTTTTTTTTTTTTTATTTTAAAGAGAAACAATAAAAATGATTCAGAATTTCAAAACAAGTTGATAGAAAATTAGCAATGGTTATTTTATTGCATATTGTTATCTTCAAAGTAGTTGCTCAGATTACCAGACATAGGCATGCAAAATTGATCAAACAATATAAGCACTAACTTCCTTTCAATGAACTAATAGAAATTAGTTGTACAATAATCTTCACTAATATATACATATACTTTTAATTTTTGTTAACATATGCTTCCAGTATGTAAGGATTACGTTCATTGTGGAGAGCTAGCACATGTACATAACCCATCTTAACACTTCTTCCATTCCTTTCCTTCTCTCTCCTCCCCTTCTATTTCTTGGTCTCCTTCTCTCTTTTGTTTTGCTGTTTAATTTATTTATATTTTCTGATTCTATTATAAAAGAAGCTATGTTGCTATAGCTTATGTTTAGATGTCTCCTTGAAACCTAGTGGCCTCATAGGTGGGGCTTTGGGGATGTGACTGGACCACAGGCATTTGATACTAAACCATGGGTATATGATCCTGGATTAGTCCACTGACAGGTGTATCGCTAGGCATGATGCCGCCGGGAGGTGAGGCGTGACAGGAAGAGGTGGGTCGCTCTGGTCATGGCCTGGAGATAATTGCCTCCCGCCCTTAGCACTTGCTGTTTCCAGTCTGCTGCTCCTCTGACACGCCCCTCCGCCATGCCACCCTGCCTCGGAACCTTGACTATGGACTGAAACCTCTGTAAACTATGAAGTAAAATAAACCTTTCTTCACCTTGTGAGTGCTGAGTACTGAGTTTGAGCCGTGAGAAAGTAACTAACACACATGCAGTATTTAAGCTTTTGTGACTTATTTATTTTGCTTACCATCATGGTCTCAAGTCACCCACTTTACTAGAAATGACTCTAATTAATCCTTCTTTCCAGCAGAGTACACCTGTAAGTGTGAATACCACATTTTCTATACCTGTTCATCTCTTCAAAGGCATAGGGGCCCCTTCCAAGATTTCATTTTTATGAAGTGTGTTGCTGTAAACATGGGTACACATGTTTCACTGTCACATGATTTCTTTAAAGGAGGAATTATTTGTGCATCAAAAACAGTGTCTCTGGATTCTGGCCTTCCCCCTACTCTATGCTTTTTCATGAGAAGTGATATCATTTTAAAAATCGTTTTAGGGGTAATAAAATATTTTACACACAAAAGCCAAGATACAGAATATCTACCCACTAAAATATCCTGCAGAATGATATTTGAACACATGTCTCAAAGACTCCTGAGAGGACATAATTAAAACAAGTTTGAGAAGCATTGTTCTACCCAAGATTTCCAGTGACATTCTTTCTCCATCTTGTGCAATGTGATTTACCGAAATTATCCAATAAAAATTCTTTGTATTGTACACAAAGTCTCAGATACAAACCATATTATTGAAGTGACATACAGGCATGGTTCACATCATTCATAGATGCATGCATACATTTAGAGTGTGAAATAATCCCTTCCATGAATCATTATAATTTGGCTTTTTTCAAAGGGAAATAAAAGATGAATACATTTGGAACACAGAAGATTTTATCTTCTGTGGCAGGCACACGGGCGGATCTCATCTTCCCCTCATCAGTCCTGAGACCTCTTAACATTAGTTATCTCTAGACCTTGGAAAAAATAGACTTTTTCCCTCTGAACTCCAAGGCGCAAGTGCCTTGGCTTCTTGCCAGTGTTTCTAGTGACTGAGGCCACATCACACAGTGGCCGGCTGGCATCCCCTTGAATAGGAGATTTCTAAAAGCTGTTTGTAATTATCTCCCATTGGGAGATAAGGAAAAGATAGCAAGTGTCTGTTTTATATGAACTGAAACTACTTCACTTAATGAAAAAAGCATAAAAGCAAAAGTTTCCCATGTTGTATTAATCAGTAAGACTCCACTGCACAACGTTTTAATGTTTGGTACTGGAACTACTGAACTTAGTCTCCCAAGGCAGGATAGATAAGTGAAACCAGGAGCAATAAGACCCCTACTTGTAATCATTCATCAGATGTGTAAATAGGCCACCAGCAGGAAGCATCTGAATCTGAGGTAAGAACGCAGGAAGGAGAAAATTTGAGGGCCATGACTTGCTCCAAACCATTAGACAAGGGGTGGGGAGGAGAGGGTTGGCTGGGCCACACAGAAGACCCACTGTTGGTCAAGATGGACCTTTGAAAGGCAGAGCCCAAACCTATTTAGGTCTCTGGTTTTCTTCCAGTGGGAGCGTAGGCAGAGCAGGAACACCTCGTGAATCTGCATCACGCTGCTCACGGAAGGAGGTGCCTTCTCCCGTTAGCAGGAGGGACAGGAGTTGATCTGAATCAGCTTCTCATGCATCCTACAGTTCATCCACTGAGTCTAACAAATCTGTTACTTTTTCTTTATTGAAAACCATTGTATTATGCTTTTACATGCATCCAATAGGAAGTTTTAAAAATCCCTCTGGCTTATTCAAAGCCTCTCTGTATAAGCTGCTTTTTCTCCCTTCTCTCTACCCACGGAGTCTAAGAATCACAGAGAGTTAGCCTGGAGGTGTGTAGCAAAACATGCAGGTTCCTCACACCAAGATTTTCCCTGCTAATGCAAGCTCTTTCTTAGCCAGATGAGCCCAGAGATACGGTTTTTCATGAAAATTCTGTAGCTAACAGACCCAGAACAGAACTTGGACCTCATGATTCCCAGTACAGCCCCTTTCCCCCAGGCCTGGCCGGCGGGCCCCTCCCACCTGACAAGTCCGCCTCACCACCGCACTGTGCTGCTGCCTGATTTCCCACACAGGCCTCCTCTCCTGTGACTCTGCAGGGCACCCCTCACTGCTCTTCACTTCTTCATCTTCGCTCCTTATACCCCCACCCCGCAACTCTCCCACTCTTCCAGTTCGTTCTTACAAGAACAAAGGGATTACCAAGCCAGTGTTTCCTTTATAATAATTTTCTTCACTGAATGCTGGATCATGTGTTTATTATTTCTGTAATAACATTCATTAAATAGTAACTCACAGTTTTCCAAAGCCTATGATAAATGAGATAGAAGACACAGTTCCCAGTCTTTAGAATCCTGACTGTGAAATTCAGTCTCTCCTTGACCTCATTTCCATTGTTCATTTTACTTTACAGCCTTTTCTCAGACTCTCTGACTACATTCACGTCTGTCCAGCTCTTGAATGTTGCTGCTGTCTTCAGGGTTCAGTCGAGGAGTTTTTCCTTCTCTGCTGATATAAGCCTCTATAGCTGTCCTTACCCATACTTCTAAGCCACCGATCTGCACTTGCAAATGTCAATCAGAACCTCTACCGAAAGCCCTAGCAAGCGCACGTACTCTGCTATCCCAAATTGAAGTCATTATCTTGGCACCCTTCCTCACTGCTCCAGTGTGCCCTGTTCTTCTGAGACTACAGCAGTTACCAGTTCCTTAGATAAGAAATTCGGGTCGTCTCTAGAGCCATTCCCCTCCCTGTCTCTCTTATATTCTTTGTGAGGATGGGCACTACAAAGCCCTGTAGAGACCCCAATGTACCTCTTCCACCTTAGTAACTTTACCCAAGTTCAACTTTTCATTTCATTGTTGAATCATGACATCCCAAGTGACTCCTCTCTCCCCAATCTAACCCACATTCTCCACTCCTGCCTGGGTTATCTTCCTAAAACATAGATTTCATTACATAAACTTTGCAACTAATAATCTCCCACAGATTTTTGCCTTGATTTTATACCTTGCTTCAGAGGATTTAATGGCAATACATCACAAGAACATGTAAAAATAAAGCGTCAAAAAGACAAGAATTCAGAATGGAAGAAAAATAAAGTGTAGCCAAAAGGGAAGGTCAAGCTCACAAATTCTGTATATTTTCTACTGAGAGTAGAAAATAGCTTTGAGCAGAAAATAGCTTTGAGACAATAGCTGACAATAGTTTGAGGAGACAATGCCCAGAAGGAAATATGACTTCCAAAAGGCAATTTCTACATGGTTCTTTCTTCTAATAGATTTTAAGCTCCTTGAGGGTAATTGTGCTTGCTTTTTTGTTTGTATGTTTTATATTCATTAGAACATAATACAGTGCTTCATTGACATAGATAGAAGCGACGTATAATCTAAATGAATACTTCTGCCTTTTAAATATCTTGACATTCGTATCTTTCCTTATATCTTATTGATGTTTACCTAAGTACGAGAAATTATTAAATGCTAAATATGATATTGAAAACGACATGTCAACCATGCCAACATGCACAGCCACAGCTTAAAACATTGAAATGTTTGCAAATCAGAAATCAGCTTTTTCCTGAGTTTGCAAATTCTTCTTCACATATCAATTATTTTTTCCATAAATTAACTTTGCAGTAACACAAGCTTTCTTTGGGACTACATAATTTATTGAGAAGAACAGTCATGATCACCAACCAGGTCACCACATGATACAGCTAGGCAAGCTCTCTTTAAAACAGAAGGGCATGTTCTTATAACTAACCCTGTGCAATTAGGCTGTATACGTTTGAAAGTGGAATAGGAAGGGTGCATCTGGTATTCATTTGGAAAATAAATTAGAGGAAAGCTATTATTAGAGATTATAGTTAGTCTTCTTAAAATTTATAATCTTTCTGGAATGATTCTAGTTGTGGGAGTGAAGCAGCATCCTTCTTGCTATTTTAAATAAAGGAGCTGTAAGCATTTTTGTTATGGTCTCCAATTTATATACATTATTTATGTTTGTTGTGAAAGTTGATGTCTATAGTTAGGCAAAAATGACATTTCATGTGTTTGCGTTGATGGATCTGGAAAAGGAAGAAACAAACTTTTTCATGCTCCAGAATTGATTGCAGCCATATGATCTCTTTGTCATGAATGAGATTAACAGAAAACAGAGCATTGATTGCTTGTGTAGAAAAAATATTCCATTAAAAGAAGAGGCCTAGCCAGGCACTGTGTGCAGCATCAGGTACTAATCACAGACACGTAATTCGCAGGTTCTGGCATTTCTGTTTAAAAGCTCGGCTTCCCCAGCATTGTACAATCACGGTCTCGACACATTGTTGACAAGAACTGCCAACCACCTTGACTTCATTTCTCACACATGAAGGCAACAGGAACTTGGAAATGATCTCCAACATGACACCAATCAGACTTTTTTTCAGCTGGAGTGCAGATACCCTCCCATGTGTACCCTCTGTGCTAACTCACAGATTTGTTTCAACATTCCTCTGGTTCTAGGAAATGCAAATAAAAGGAGAAATGTGCAGCGGTGACACCCTGGTAACATGTGCCATCCATTCTGGACTCAAATTCCTGCTTTTGTTGAAGTTTGGGGTATCTCCTTTTTTCTTCTTTAACGTCTTTGCACATACAATATGAGAGCAAGCTTGTACAAACAATACAAAAATTGCTCAGCATGAGTAATATGTCTCCTTGACACTCCTTGACACTCAACATAAAAAGGTTCCACAAAACATGGGAATATGGGGCTTACTTAAGACTTTGTAACTCTTGGTGATTGCATGTTAGTTTGGGTTTTGTCCAATTCATACACATTCTAGTGAGAAAGTGAGTCTGGCTGACCTTCTAAACTTCTTCCGGTCCCAGGACCAGAATTAGTCTTGCTATTTATTAGAATTCCTCTTCCAAACACGTAAGTGTTCTGTACTTCCTAGAAGTGGATTGTAAAGTATCCTAGTGGCCAAGGAGACTCTGGGGATTTGTAACTCAGTGCTGCTTATCTCTAACATTATATACAGTCAGGGCTTTTTAATACAAACACCATTGCTGATTTCATTAATTGACTGTGTTTTCACTTTCAAACAGCCAATAGAACAACAAGGCATCCCAACACAGGATGACCCCTGGAACTCTCAAAATCTCTTTCCTGTTTCAGTTTTTATTTTAGAAATGAATAATAATGTAACATGGCTATTCCTGTTTAAAATAAAATATTATAAAATATATGAAAGCTTTATAAACTATTTCAGCACAATTAGATTCATTCAATAATTATTGGAATCTGAAAAAGCAGTGGTAGTAGGTGGCAATAACTACTTGAATGGGAAGCCTCTTCGTGTCCCATGACCTGAACTGACACAATACTTCTGCTTCCTGTACTTCCTTCTCAGTACAAAGAAGAAGGTACATAATCAGCTGAGTGGGGGGGGTTAAATATCATCATTTCCCAGAATTATTAGTGGGCGCTGATGTAAGAAGCTGAGCCCAGCAGCATGATGCTACTTAGTAGGACTGAAAATATACCTTATATCACTTTACTTTGTGTTATATTCTCTGTGGGAATTAATGGGTTGACAAACAAACTTAGGCAGATAATTGTGTATTTGAAACCATACTTTTGGGGTTTTGTTGTTTGTTTTGCTACCTTTTCCTTGAAAGCCATTCATAAACTGTATTTCACAGAACATACGGTATGGAGCTATGTTTCTGAGAAAGTGTTTTGGTTTTTTATGTTTTTCTGTTCTTTTCTTTCCCTTTTTTTTCAGTACTGCAATTAAACTTGGGGCTTATACCTGAGCTACATCTCCAGTGTAGTAAAAAATCTATTTTTGTTTTGAGACAGGGTCACATTAAGTCACTAAATAGCCCAGGATGGTCTTGAACTTGTAATTCTCCTGCCTTAGGCTTCCAGAGTGCTGGAATGATATTTCTTTTTTATTTCCCAACAGTAGCTTTCTTCTCTCCTGGTTCTGTGCTAGTATATCCTCTCTATCCTTAGTTTATTTTAGACTTAAAACTATTTTTCAAATGCTGGTAAATTCTTCATATGCATTAGTCTTAGAATGTTGCTTCAATTTCCACACTGGGTGGGTTACAGAAATACAAGGCCCATCCATCCTGCCTTAAAGCCGCCCACATCCTGGTACTCACTAAACAGAAATCAAGTCTCCATTATGAAACAAGAATCAAATCCACATCCTCTGTAACACACATTGAAATTCTTGCCTTTTTTTAGCTAGTATGTGTGTCAGCTTTTTCTTTTTTATTTTCTTTTTGTGAACTTGGGGCCTCAGATGTTAGTTAAATTTTACTATTCTTCAAAAGCATTTATTTGAAAAACATGTGAATGGAAAATGAACATGCTAAACTAATTAGGGTATGCAAATGTGGTTCAGTGAGACTGCTTTTTAAGTGAATCATACTTATTTGAATATACAAATAAAAGAAAATTTGTTTCAGTAACAATCTGGAAGTGAGTCCATGTGGAACAAATAAGAGCTTAAATTATAAGGATTAACTTTTCAGAACCTACTTTGCAGTTCACCTTTTTAATAAAAGGAAATGTAGACTTCAGCCAGAGGCCCAGCTTGGCACTCACAGAGGCTCGGTGAGTCACAGAAGACTTCCCAAGCTCTTGTCCGCATTTAGAGTGAGTGCAGAGATTGAGGACGAGCACTGTTCAGATTTATTTACTTCTTTCCCGACAGTTTAAGAGCAAGCAGGTGCAGATCTAGAACTATAAAATACAGACATTTAATACGCTTTTCTTGTAAAAAGAATTTTAAAATACAGAATAGAAAAGATTTGGCAGGTTTATTTCCCCCTCCTTTCTTCTGGATGCAGAAAGAACCCTAAATGGTGTTAGAGGAGAGAAACAATATTAAGAGACTGGAAAAATTACACTTATAAAAAGGAATCAAGGCAAAATAATGTATGAGACAAAGAATTGTGAGTATATTTTATACAGAGTCTTAGTCCCATAGGGAAAATGCTACCTATATTGATTAGAATTTTACATAGGTAAGATGGATCAGGATTCATCAAGTCACAGTTATATCATGGAATGAACCAGAAAGGTTAAAACTGTTATTCTAAGATACTTAACCACTCACTTAGCACAGGTACCATTTCTGCAGGTATAGTCATGTTCTGTAAGTACTTCTAAACATACTGCATTATTGCTTTGAAACTCTTCTGCAATTTATATTCTTTTAGGACTTTTAATATTACCTCACTTGCCCTTTGAAAAATAAATATTTATTGAGCTGCAAGTACAAATCCTTCACTGCTCAAGAAAGTGTGGGGAATTCAGGGGTGAATCTGGCATGATCATGGCCCCCACCTTGCTGGCAGGTTTATGCAGGAGACAAGTGTGCAGAACATTTGTTCTCCAGGAGAAATATCTCCAGCTAAAATTGTCCAGGTGTCTATCTGCATCACTGAGGTGATAAAGGGCTTTATTTTCTGTCTGGAGGAGCAAAGAAGAAAAGCGTAATTCCCTAACCACAAATGCCTGGGGAATAGAGCATACAGCAACAGAAAGTAGAACCAGCTTAGCTGTATTTTCCTGTTGATCCCAGAGGCTGATTTTTAGCTTCTCTGAAAAACATAAAAAATGAAAGGAAGTATTTTCCAAGAGTGACTTAGGAAGTTAATGATGCAATAATGCTGTGAAAACATATCCAAAGTTGAGGAGGGTTTTGTCAGTTGTTTCCTTTCCCACTGACCAGGGGAAAATATAATTCTATCTCTTCCTTGGGCCCACAGGGATAGGATTCACATAGTGGAGAAGCCTGAGATTGGCTTCCTCAGGGAAGAGTTGAAGCAGTCCCAGCTAACAGGCCAGCATGGAAACTTAGTGGAAGAACAGGAGAGTGAGTGTGCTATAGGGCACTCGGACATCACACCGTAAACTGTGCGACAACTGGAGAGACTTCGTAGAAAGGAAGTGGCCTGAAGCCCTGGCTCATGTAGTGGGACTAATGGGTCAGTGAAATACAGGCACAGATGTACATGTGAATTTCAACTGAAGAGTTATTTAACTTTATAATTAAATGTGATATAATTACATATTAGTGGAACAGACTAAGAGTTCTCTCATTTCACCAATCCATTTTTTCCAAAATGTTCCCTCATTTGTAGAACAAAGATTTAGACTAGACAATTTTTCACACAAATTCTCTCACAAATGGGAGCATGCATAGACTTAGCATGTATGAGAATGATTAACTACAAAATCAAGGAGGACTGTAAGGTCTTCACTGAGTCCTATTTAATGAATTTTGACATGAAGACAAAACAGGTAGCATATTTGTTCTTTTCATGTTGTTTTGATTTTGCATTCATTGTGTTTTTATTAGTCTTTTAATTTTTAATAAATAAATAAGTACATTTTTTTAAAAATGGGCAAGTACTAGGCTGACAAGTAACAAGTAATATAGGGGAGGTTTTCTTCAAGAACTGGAACATACACTCTTTTACTAAATTCTGGAACATAAGTCAAAAGAAACACAGGTTGGTGTTGGATAAGCTGGTTAAAACTAGATACCATAGTTAACTGTTATACAAAATTGATATTGTGGGTAACAGGGGATAGAAAATGTCTGTGACTCAACAAATGAAAAAAAAGTATTTTAGAGAAAATATCCTATTACTGGAGGAAAATTGAATTGCACAAAAAATATTAAAAGACAGAAAAAGTTTAGCAACTAAAGCAATAATTTGGATAATAGAAAATTAGGTAATGATCAGATTTGAGAAATGGAACATTTATTCCCCAGGAGGTATGGCGAGGTGAATGAAGAGTGGAAGGTGGGTGACTACAAGGTCAACCATCATCTGAAATTCACTCTCATATTGGTTACCTTGGTTGGAAAAGGTTAGACTGTATTTAGAGAGAGGCTAAACCAAATAATTATTATAATCTTGTATGGATCAAGAGGTCCTATAGTTCTGAGAAATGTTACTAGTATGAGAATTGCCAGATCCTTGGGTCTGCAGAGACTACATGGGACAACTTCCATCACAAGTTTTCTGATATATATATAAAGCCCAGCCAAAGTTGTTAGTTGTTACTGGATCTAATCACATTCCAAGCCTTATGTAGAAAACAAGTATATGATGCTTGAGCAAATAGAATTCTTTCTGCCTACATTAATCACAGTCCTAAACCACTTACATGCTTGGTTTCTTCTTTGGAGTCACATTTCAGATGTCTGAGGGTGGAAACCTGTTCTGAGTGAGAATCATTTTAGCTTATCTTACCATATCAATCACATGTAGTTATGAAGGGAGAATTAGTACAGAAAACATACAACAGACACAAGAAATTGGCCCAATGGAAAGGAATGAACTAGCACTCAGGAAGCTGAGGCAGGAGGACTGCCGCAAGTTTCAGGCCAGCCTGGGCCACAAAGTAAGTTCAAGGCCAGCCTGAATTACATAGTGAGATCCTCCTGTTTCAAAACAATACAAAACAATGACATGAATGAACATGTACTGATAAATGGCTATAAGAGCAATTTGATAATTTTGTTGATCAGAACACAACTTTCAGCACCAGCACTATGAATTAATGGTTGCTTGTCTTTCATCCTCTCACAGACCAGAATTCTTTCCTCTTTAGGTTTCACTGAGGGCCTCCCCTTGACAAGGGAGGTGGCAGTGGTTCAGTTAGAATCCCTAGGGGCTGAGCTAAAACTATGATATACGGTCCTACCTCAGACATTTGGGAGGGGTCAGCCAGAAGTTCAAGGACATTCTGTAGTTTTTAGAAAGGTTTGAAGTTAAATCTGATGAGCTCAATGAAGGTAAGAAACATGACACAAGCCACAAAAAGTAACTGAGTAAGGTCATCGGAGAGAAGGAGGCAGGGCTCCTGGTGATGACCGTACACGGAGGCAGGGTATTTGCAGCTTTTGACTACAAGATCAATGGCCCTGGGCTTATACATAAGCAAGTTTATGTGTAGAGGATTAAAGCAAAACTTTAGAATTCAAAGGTTTGGGCAGATGTAGGAGCCACTGCCCTATCACTGGGACAAGAATGCTAGACTCCCTGAGCTGTACAGTTTCAGGCACTTCAGTCCTGGTCACTGGATTGAGAGCAGAAATGACATGGTGGCGGGGCACGGCAGTGGAATGCTGCTCAAGCCAGGGCAGCTGTAAGCTGAGAGAGAGAGAGAAGAGAGAACTGAGAAATAAGAATGCAATGTGCCCTTCCAGGTCCAAGCCCAGTGACACATCTCCTCCAGCCACACCACACCTTCTAACAGTACGGGAAGCTCTGAGCTCCGCAATGGATTCCCACACTGAGGAGGACAAGGCCCTGTGGCCCATCACTCTCTTGGAGCCCACCTCTGTGTGTATGAGACTCTGGGGACAGTTTAGACCTAAGCCACAGCATAATCATCACACGTTTGAGGTTTTCTATAATATTCTTGAGGAAATTGCAACCCTAAAATAAAAACATGCACGCAGAATAAAAAAGAAAAACTTAGAACTATAGTGTACATTTAGGAATTGTATATGTGTGATAAAGGACATAGGAGAAAGAGACACTGAGTAGCAAGAGAAAAAATAAAGGTTTTTTGTATATAATAAGATATTAATTGTATATTATATTTTAATATGTATCTCAATATGGCTGAAAAATAGAATCCCTACTACTTGATGTATGGATTAGCACATAGACATAGCTCTGTGCACCCTGGGAATTATGTGATGAAGAGTATATAATCCTAACCACAGTTCAGTCAGCTTAAATAATAAGAACAAGAAAACCGGAGTATACCAAGTGTTAAGACCTACCTAAAAAATTTGGTGCTGAGTATTTAAGTTTCTTTGAATTTATTAATACACATCACATGATCAGAAAAGAACACTCCACTTCGGCTGTTCCAGACTAGTAGATGAGCTCAAGATGTATTCCCGTGTGGTAAGTGCAGGATTTTCAGAGCATCATAAAAGCTTTTTATTGTACACTCCAATGCTGTCATCCGCAGTTAGCTAACAAATATGATAGGTTTTTAATATAATCCACCCCGTCCTTGCCAGTGCTCCTTGTATGTTACGTCATCGCTATGTGGGCCAAGAGTTTGTTTTCCCCAGCTGGCCTGCATGAAGCTGTTGACAGCCCTTCTGACTGAGAAACTGTAGAACAGCAATCTTCCAATTCATTTAGTACTACTGACAAAGAGAGAGCTGTTGATACCCTGATGCAAAAGCACTCTATCAGGCATTACATAGTGTCTGTGTTCTCAGCATGTTCCAGGCGTGATAAGTCATAGCACATGCTCCTTGACATCTTTCTGCATTTCACCGCTGTGTAGAGTTTCCTAGAGTTGAAATCAGGGTAACAGAATGTAAAAAGCCAAGAGTGACATCACCAGCAACTGGTAGCAGTCACTGTATCATAAATAATATTTTGCAGACATGTAAAAAAAATTGAGTTGTGAAAAGTCCACCATAATTCCTTTGAACCAAATTGGAAATCAACGGTTTCACTAATTTCAACACACTGATTTTAACCCAAGTAATGACAGAGCATGGGAATATCTGTAACATTTTCTTTTGAGAAGTCAAAATAAAAAGGCACTTGGTACCGCTCATCAAAAGGGCTAGAGGTTTTTTTAAAATTATTTAGCAAATGAAAAAGAATTTTTAATAGAGTCTTTCTCTTTAAAGCAGGATCACGTAGCAGCAACGTTAGGTCCCACAAAGCAATGGGTGGCAGCACACAGGAGGTGGCTCCACTGTGGATAGGATGTCCCCTGATTATGATTATGCCTTGGTATTAATAAGGGTGGCAGCTGCAGCAATCTGTTCAATTTTATGCAAATTAGTCTTGGCCCTCTGGCTTCTGGCTAGTGGCCAAAGCAGCCTCTGGCTGGGTAAAGTTTGGATTTGTGCTTTATTCTACTGCTGCAAAGGTTTATTTAATTATCTGTATTTATTGAAAGCAGAAAAGTACAAAGCAATTCTGCATCCTGGTTAACTTTGTGATAGCTGGATTGTGTGGGGTTTCCCAGCCACTCGCAAGCTAGTTTAAATCACTGAATATGCCCCTAAACAAGAAGGGTTGACTCCTCCTGTTGCCATCTTTGGTAATAAAGAACTCAAGGTACTTTCCGCCTGGTGTATCGTTGAAGGCCTGTGAAATCAAATAATGCAGGATCACTGTTAGTGGAAAACTTTCCTAATTGTGGTTGAGCATCAGAAACCCTCTGAATTAGGGATTGATTGATATAATATTTTAAAAGAAATATATACCTCCTATTTCCAACTATGTGTATCTAACAACCCAAAATCTTTTTGGCAGTTTATGGCTACACAATTGAGCCACCCTTGTATTAGTGCATACTTGTTTCACAGATTGTTGTGCTTCTTTGTGGCAGATTTGTACGTGTGCAGCACCTACTTTAACTGCCCCGCAGTTAGTCCCCTACCCGCTGCTTTCACATTTTTGGGTGGTTTCAATGTGTACATATAATATATTTTGAGCTATCTCTTCTCATGCCTGCTTTCACACATTCATGTAATGATTTATAATCATCAAGTCAGTTTTACATCCCTGCTATACAAAATTTTAAAAGTAACTTACCTTGTGGCAATTAATTATCCCTTTACAGATTTGCTTATGGTAAAGTTAACTGGGATAGCGAACAGATTTCTTCCCTCAAAGTACATATAAGGGCATATAAGGCAACTGGAGCTCCACCAATATCTTCAAATTGCAGACATCAGAATTAATGAGGTTCTAGAAAAATTTGAAAATACTTATTACTGGCCACCTACAATTCACCAATTTCATATGCAATGAGGTAATGTGAGACATGGCTTGGCACTCATTTCTGAAGTTGCTTTAAACATTTTATTTTAATTGTATTTCTAGTGCATTTTGATTTTCATAAATTCATGGTTTTCATAAACACCATTAATTATTTCATAGGCCTCAAGGGATGCGGAAATCAAATTTTATCAGCTAAATTATGTGCAGTCAGATTTAAAGTCGCAAGAAATGTAGAGATAGCACCCATCAACTTCAGTCACTTTTACTAAGGTTTCAATGTTGGACTACTCCTTCTTTCTGTTAATCTAGGCTCTTATGCGCCTCCTTTTATTTTAAGCACAGATTCAGCTGACAGCCAGCACTTGCTCTGGTTTTGAATCAGACGCTGGCAGTGTTCCCAGAATATGAACCAGTTGTTTCTTTTACACACTCTCTCATTGTCCCTCACCAGCCCAACTGCTTTCAAAGCAACGTGCCATAACCAAACTTACACTTGCTTTAATGAGAATTAAAGTGCATGAATTAAAGCAATGCTTCTCATGTGGCCACTATCTCTTGAGTAAATTAGGACAGTTGCTATGCAATGGTAAGGACGAAGAAAAGCATTTATGAAGGCATCTTTTCTTTCAAGCTGAAGAAATTACCTACGTATAGAAACTACCTATATGTAAATAAATATTCCTTCTATTATCAATTTCCCCCTTATTTTAGCTATTAGCAATATAATCTAATAATTATCCTAATTATTTACACTGGTACTGATAGCAAATATTTCACCTTTGTCTTCATAAAAAACTGCTATTTTTCTTTTTCTAATAATGCACAATATTTTGTTTTTGTCATCACATCCTCTTTATTATTAAATCCACCTTTAGCAAACAGTATTCCCGTTACGATGATGAGGCAGACTTTAATCTGTCGAGGGAGTCTACTGATCTTTAAAGTTCTGTGAGGAGGTTTTCCTTTAAGATATTGCTGAGTGACCATTTATAGGACAATATAATTGTGGGGTCCAATGGAAACTTGTGTTTATACCACATTATTAAAATATTAATCACTATATTAAGTAGGAAGGTTTAAGCATATAATCCTTTCTCATTCTGATAAATCACTTAATTGAACTTTTGAAAAAATGTTGATTTTAAAATGCGTACATTTATTAAACAAAAAATAATGTAAATAGCTGAGGCCTGGATGCCATGACAATGTGCTGGACAAGTCTAGCTCGAGGCCTAGAGCATGTGACAATGTCTCATGCAAGTTCGCGTCAAGGATCTGCACTGAGAAGGCCCAGAAGTCAGTGGTGGAAGCTAGAGAGTCCGTGCCAGTGGGACGCAGGATCTGTTCCAGCAGGCTGAGGGCCTGGACTGGAGCCAGAGAGCACCATTCAAGGCAAGGACCAGCACTCCCCAAAAAAGAACTGCAGCCGGCCTCAGCAATAAAGAGGATTCAAGCTACTCCTACAGTTAGAACAGCTGAGTTCATACCAGGAAAACCAGCACAACAAGCCTCTCCAGGAGAATCAACAGCGCACCCTCTTCCCTCCAGTTCTCCTTTTATGCTATTGGCAACAGTCCGCAGGCGGGTCTTCCACAGCCGGAACCACCCTGATTCAGTTCAGCCGGGTGTTCCCAGTTGCCCATTAGTTAATTCACCACTCAGCGTCTGGAGTTTTTGTGCTCTTTTCTGTGTTCATGTCCATTGTCTCTGGATGACTAGGGGACCAGTGTGAGTTACCTATGATTTTCTGGCTGTTAAAACTAAAGTCCTTATTGTCCTATACTGGGCCTTGATCTGTACTAACTTCTGCAGATCATTTTTCCTTTCTTGTTCTATATTTTTTTTATTTTAAAGATAAAAGAATATAAACCCAAATAACACAAAAACAATAAGGAAATACAAACTTATAGAGAAGAAGGTAGGGAATTGACAATGGATGCTGTATTACATAATATTTTATTCACATATGTTACTCATTTATAAACCAGAATATTGCAAAAACAATAGAGGAATTACACAATTATAGAGAAGATAGTAGGGAATTAACAGTGGGTGCTGTATTACATAATGTTATCTTAGCATGTGTTACTCAGTTATAAACGAGAATAATGCAAAAACAATGAAGGGAAGACACCACATAATGATATCTTCACTTTTGTTACTCAGTTATACAGATAATGGCTCCTTCGATTAATCAAAGCTTTTCTCCACCCTTGTCTCTGTTGTTCTCCCTCCCAGTCAGTCATCTTCCCTCTGACAATAACTGTACTTTTTGGTTTATTTACTCCCTCGGGCTCTCACATTGGGAAGGCACATGGCTGCTTCAAATTATGCTGTAACAAACATGGGTGCACTCAAATTACTATGGCACTAGGAGGAAAAGCACCCATCCTCAAAGACAGTACATAGGTAGGAAACCAGATACACTATGGTCAGCACCCCATCAATAAGCTCTCAAGGCTCTGGGGGCTCTGGTTGAGTGCGCAGGGTCATCCTTGCGGACAGCCAGGCTCCATCCAACACAGCCCTCCTGGGGGCCCGGTTGAGTTCGCGGGGTCACCCCAGTGGCCCGTCGGGCTCCACCCCCATGAGGCACTCCTGGGAGCGCCCCCGCAGTCCTCTGGGCTCTGCCCCAGCAATTTGCTCCCAGGGACCCGGTTAAGTTCACGAGGTCTCCTCTGCAGAATACCGGGAGTGACACGTAAATAAAAATGAGTCCTTCTTCTTTCTCAGGCACTTAGAGTGGTAGCAACCATTCAATTTTATGGTCCTGGATACTCATCTGTAATTACAAAAAAATTATTAAAGGGCTGGGGATATAGCTCAGTGGAATAAGCACCTGCCTAGCAAGCCCAGGGTCCTGAGTTTGATCCCCAGTACCGCCAAAACAATAAATAAATAAATAAAAACTTATGCTTAAAATTATTTAAATCACTTTTTCGTCTTCTGGTCCACCAATTAGTTTCTCAATTCTGTCCCTCTTCAAGGTATCTCACTGAAACCTAGTCAGCCTTCCTAAAATCATGGGACTTTAGAAATTCTGTCAGGCTCACTTCGTTCTTCCAATGCCATGCTACTAGATGCTTACTCTATGGGTTTTGAAACCCAACTGGAAGTGGTTTTCTCCCAGTAGATTTCACTTGTCCCAAAAGTTGCAGAGGTTAACAGATAATAGCTTCAGTGACTGTAAAATTGCCTGTACCTACCTAGATGACATCATGGCATCCTCTTCCCATGTTAGTCCAAGTGTGATGAGTTCAAACACTATCACCAGACTAATTCACCTCACTCACTTAATTCTCGATGTACTCTATGCCATCACCAATGGGCTTTACAGCATGTCTTCCTCTCTCGAAGGGGCATTTCCTACTCCTGGGGCCAGTACATCTAACAGGTTGGCCTTAGTGAGGGAAGGCCCCTATTAGAGGCCCCTACTCCTTATAGAGCTAGGTGCTACCATATCTTAACCTCCTTTATGCTGTTGTAACAGAAGGTCATAGACTGGATAACAGGTAATGAGCAGAAATTTATTGGCATATATTTCTGGATTGAGAATTCCAAGGTCAAGTGGCCAGAATCTGATGAGGGCTTTCTTTATGTGCCATTCCATGGTATAATACCAAAAAGAAGGAAAGTGAGGGCAGGGGGAGAAAGAAGCCATTCTTCACAAGAAATCCACTCTCAAGATAGTGAATCCACTATCTTCAAAATGGTATTAATCCATTCATGAAGGGAAGCCCTCATGCCTAATTGACTCCTAAAGATCCTACTTAGCATTGAATATTAAGTTTCCCTTGCATCAGCATAAGAATTTGGTTAAATTTGAATAATATTTTTCCATAATATGCCAGTAAGAGCATAAAATATGCCAGTGAAAGCATTAACAGAAGAATCACTGTAAACCTAATCTGAAAATTGTAGGACTAGACACTATGGTACACACCTGTAATTCCAGCATTGAGAGATGCTGAAATCCAAGGACTTCCAGTTTGAGTCTCACTTGGACAACTTAGCAAGACCCTATCTCAAAATAAAAAGTAAAAAGAGGCTAAGGGTACACTTCAGTGGGAAGGCCTTGGGTTCAATCCCCAGCACCACCAAAAATTACTATGAGTTTTAACAATTAAGCTGTTGCTATGCATGTGCATTGTAAACTGGTTATCATCATATTTTACATTTTGCATTGAGCAGAGACCATCCTGTCACATTTAGCATAGACCTAAGCTCAGACATAGTGACCTACAGATAATGCTAAGCGATTCCTCTATCCTTCCGGTAGGGCCTGTCTAAGGGCAGTGCTAGAGAGTCACATGGGTTCTACCCCAATGGGTCAGTGTCAAGAGTGTTAAGTGATACCTACCAAGCGACAAACAGCTGACATGCACCCAAAATCTTGCATGCATTCAGCTACTTAAGCTAAAATTCACAACACATCTTGCTGTCAGTTCCCCACATGTACACACACACACACACACACACACACACACATGCACACACATTTAATTAGATGAAGATCTCTAAGTACTTCAGATGTGAGGCCAAATAGTCTCCATATAAAGGTTTTCAGTCCCATTTATTCATTTTGGACTGATAGGTTGAATTCTGTAAATGAATTTGCAGACCACCAAAATGAATTTGTGTTGTATATAAACTGTACATGGAAAACAAATATTTTAACAAAGAATTCAAAATTTGAAGTCAGATTGTACATATTAAAAATTAAGCTTGACTTTCTATATTTAATCACCATTTATTTTTAATAGTAATTCTAAACTTAAGAGCTCAGTCTCATGAGAGGTCTTCGAAGTCAGACTGGGAGAAGTGTTTATGGATATTAAATAACAGCACTGAGCTATGTTAGAAATAAAGAATATTTTTATTCTCTGAACTCAAATACATTAAAAAATAAAGTGGTCTGCCCTCAGGACAGCTACCAGAATATTACACCCTTCCATTTTGATGAAAAAATTCTGAGCTTTCAAAACACAGCATTATATTTGTAGACTATCTTGTATTTCACAGAAGCTATCTCTGGGAGAACATGAGGAGAGGAAAAAGGAAAAAGTTTCTAGTGTATGGAAAAGCAAAGCATGATTTTAAAAAGCTGTGACTTTACTATATATCAATGATTATTTGAATTTTTAATGTTATCTTGGGTGGAAGGATATTAGTCTGAATCCAACATTTGCCCTATTATTTGGACAAAGTTTCTTGGAAATGCAATCTCGAAAATAAGTCTATTATTCCTGGGTGGTCACTGAAGAGATATTTTCAAGCACATAATATATAAAAAGTGTGCATGAAATACGCTAGTATATTAAATTAACATCTTGCAAAAACTGCTCTCCAAAATCCAGATACTTATATTGCTTTTGACAGACTCTAGGCGGTAAAGTTTTAACTTTAAAGAAAGGGCTTTCTGTTTCTGTTTTCAAGTTAAAAATAATGAAAGGAAAACACACTGAAATTCCCACATTATTAAATAAAACATTTAAGTGGCCAAGGGCCAATCATTGTCACGCCATGAACAAATGCCTTATGGTAATATGTTCCATAGCTGTTTGCTAAAAACTACCAATTTTAACACATTTGCACATGATTAGACACCACAGAGAGTCACTGATTGAAGCCAGTATCATAACACTGCTACTCATGCCCATGGGGGAGGGAAGCTGCAATACAAACCTGCACAGAAAGGTGTGTGAAATAGGTTCCACGTTGTGAAAACAGATCCTAAGTAGATTTGCCAAATAGTAGGCTCCATTCAGTGGTCAGAAGTTCATACCATCACCTACACAAGACTGTGCAGAGCTAAAAGAAAAAATGGTTAACTGGGAACTTTTTTAAGCAATTAAAATACGCAAAGATGGGTGATTAAAACAAAAAATTTGAAAATCTGTTTGATGCTAGAATTCTTCATATATGAAAAATCAATGCTTGGTAGAAAGAATTTGGGCCTGTTAAAACCAAGTGAGTCCTCCCTATAAAACTTCTCTTTTATCTAATGATAATTATGCTGAGGGGCGAGGCAAAGAACACATTTTAAGTTTTAATATGATCAGAAGTTGTGATTTCATTAAAAATAAATAGAAAAGGAAAAAATTAATCTAATATCTAATGTGTCAAAACAATATTATGAAGGAAAGTTGGTTAATTTTCATTAAATTGTATACTATTTAATTCATAGACCTTATTATAACTGTTACAAGGTCTACACTGACAAACACAAAATTCTGAAACTTGCAAAAACCTCATATAGCAACAGTTCTGTCCTAAACTGACAAGGGTATATTTATAATCTTTCATTATACAACACAACACACAATTTTCTATAGAAACATGTATTTGATTTAAAAACTACCTTAGCCTTCACTGGGAAGGGGGGAGTGTTATGTAACAGAACAGATCTTCTCTATGTTATTTTTTGTGGAAAAAATGGTAAAGCAAAAATTCATAACAAAATCATAGGAGAATGACAATAGTTAATACATCACAAGTTGTTGTCTGTAAAGTAGTTGCTCAGGGTACAGAATATGGGCATAAAATTTCTCTGATGTGTATTAGCATGAACCTTCCTTTTAATGAACTAGAAGACACTAATAGTATAGCTGATTTCCTTTTTTCCCCTTTTTCCTACTGCCCACTCCCTTTTTACTCCTCCTTTTCCCTGTTAAAAGATTTCTTCTCATCTAACAATATCTAATGTGAATTTTAAAACTTATTTATTCTTTCAGTTTCTCACACCAGGGAGAAAATGCAGTGTTTATACATGTGAGTCTGATTTATTTCATTTATGAATATGGTATATAGTTGCATCCGTTTACCTATAAAAGTCTCAAGTTTACCATTCTTTATAGCTGAGTAGTACTCCAATGTATAAAAATACCACATTTTTTATCCATTCCTCAGTTGATGGGCATTTGGGTTGTACCCAAGACTTAGCTATTACAAATTATGTCGCTGCAAAATGAACGAATATATATGGTTGTAGTATGATGTTTTTAATTCTTCTGGGAAGATATCCAGAAGGGAAATAGCTGGGTTGAATGGAATCTCTAATCAGTTTTTTGAGGAATCTCTGCACTGATTTCCACAGTGGTTATACCAGTCTACAATCCCATCAACAATGGAGAATTGTTCCTTTTTCCCCCCAACATTTGTTATTGATTGATTTCTTGATGATAGACATTCTTTCTGGGGTGAGATGGAATCTCAGTGTTATTTTAATTTGTATCTCTTGAATGACCAACGATGTTGCATATTTTTTCACATGTTTAATTGCCATTTGTATTTCTTCATCTGAGAAATTTTTATTCATCTCAATTTTGGACTGGGTTTTTGAATTCTAAGGGGGTCTTATTTTTTTAATTCCTTATATGTTCTAGGTAGATGTCATTTGTCCCAGCAAAAATTGGTTAAATTATTTTTCCCACACTGTGCATTGTTATTTCGCTGTGTTGGTGATTTCTTTTGATGTGCAAGAGCTTTTTAATAAGATGATGTCTCATTTGTTGATCCTTTAAAGTATTTCCCCTGCAGTCTGGGTTTTGTTCATGAATGCTCTGAATACGCCTATGTCTCCAAGACTTCTACCTACTTTCTCTTACAGTAGATTTAATGTTTCTGTTGTAATATTTAGATCTTTGGTCCATTTTGACTTTAGTGCATGATGATACACATAGGTCTAGTTTTAGTCTTCAGCATGTAAAGAGCCCGTTTTTCCAGCACCATTTATTAAAGAGACTGTCTTTCATCCAGTGAACATGGTTGGTCCCTAAGTCAAAGATAAGGTGCCTGAGTTTGTTTCTAGTTGTGTCTGCATGTTCTAAGGTGTTCCACTGGTCCTCAAGTCTGCTGGTTTTTTCATCCAGTACCTTGCTGATTTAATCACAGTAGTTCTGTAGCATGATTTCAAGTCAGTGATTGTGGTCCCTCCTGCTTTGCCTTTGTTGTTCAGCATTGCTATTGCTATTCTAGGTTCCAGTTGAATTCTGGAAACGTTTTCTCTAGTTCTGTAAAATATGACAATGGTATTTTGATTGGGATTGCATTAAATCATTAAATCTGTATAACAGTTTTGGGAGTATGGCCATTTTCAGTATGTTGGTTCTTCCTGTCTATGAGCAAGGGATATCTTTCCATTTTCTGATATCCTCTTAAGTCTCTTTATTCAGAGTACCATAATGTTCAATATATAGATCCTTTACTTCCTTTGTTAAGTTGATTCCTAGGTATTTCACGTTATTTATGGATGCTATTGTGAAACATGTGGTTTCCCTAAGCTCTATCTCAGTGAGGTTATTTGTGTGCAGGAACGCTATTGATTTTTGAGTGCTGACTTTCTATCTAGCTATGCTATGGAATTTGGTTATTAAATCTAGAAGTCTTTTGGTGGAGTTCTAGGGGGTCTTCTATGTAGAATATCATGTCACATGTGAATAATGATAATTTAAATTTTTTCTTTCCTACCTGTACTCTTTCTATTTCTCTCTCTTTTCTAATTGCTCTGGCTAGTGTTTCCAGAATTATATTGAATAGACACAGTAATTTCTTGTTCCTGATTATAGAATGAAAACTTTCAACTTTTATCCATTTAGTATGATATTGGTGGTTGGTTTGTAATAGATGGCTTTTATCAGATTGAGATAAAGACTATTCTAATTTTCTGTAGAGTTTTCATCATGAATTAACCTTGGACCTCGTCCAAGGCTTTTTCTGCACCTACTGATACGATCATGTAATTTTTGTCTTCAGCGTCATTCAAGGAGCTTTTCAACTTTCAGTGAAGTGTTTAATTTCCTGGATGCATTTGAGTCTGTTTTCTGCACCCATTTCTTTCCTCTATTGGTCTTTCGTGGTTTCCACCCTCTTCTAATCGTTACCTACCCTTTGATCTACTGCTACTCCAGATTTGCTGAGCAATACCTCTATAAATATTGACATTTCTTTTTCTTTTTACCTGAGAGATTATTTCTGACCTGATTCCCTCCATAGCCTCATGGATTTGATTCCTTACTTTGGTTCCTGTCATTTTGGAAAGATCAGGTATTGTCCCCCACTTTCCTCTATCTGCTGGACTTGTTCTGGGTGGTCTGACAGTCTGATGTTGCTGTTTGTTTCTGCATCTTTTCCTTTTCTATTTCAAAAGTTTTTATTTTGCTTTCTGTATTGATCCTTGAAAGATTTTGTAGTAGGTAGCTTTATCACTACTGTCAAGGGCATTCTAGGTAAGGGTTTGTTCTCCAGGTTGTCTTTTGTGTGTAGGAAGTGCTTGGTTTGTGTCTGTCCCAGGGTCCCACTTTTCAGTTCATTAAGAGTGAGATGTTGGTTTCTGTTTGGCTCAGTCTGCTGTCCTTTGGTGCTCAGCTGCAGTGATGCCATCGCCCCAGAAGTTCCCAGTACTGTTATAGAAGTGAGAACAACTGATATACAACAAATATGACATCCTAGCTAAAGTAGTATAATTAGCAGTGGCAGTAATATCAAGCACAGTTTAGAACCTGACAAACTATGGTAACTATTAATTTTGTATCTTCAACCATAGAAGCAAAATCTGCAGTTATACAACAGAACCAATTATAAATTGGGAGATGGTATCCAAAATGTTTCTCCTTGGTAGAGTGGTTTTACCTTGTGGTGAGGAAATTTAAGAGTGACAGTGTCAGGACAGAGACAATTGAAAAGGAATAAAGCAGAAGCCAGGCTGGAGAAGGAAATCTGATCATACAGGCTGTGGGAAACTAGAGAAGATGGCAGAAGAGAAAGAAAGAAAGAGTAAGCAAGGGATTACTGAATTTGGCCAGAAGAATTAGAGGTGCTATTCACTCATATGAAAATATGATTAGGTCTAGAGAGTAAATTGAGGAAAGGGGGAAAGAAGATGAATATTGTGGGAGAAAATGCAGGCGAAAGGCAAATAGAAGAAAGGGAAAGGGAAACAAAAACGAAAAGGAAAAGAAAACAAAACCAGTAAAGAAAGAGAAAAAAAAACTAAAAAAAGCAAAATTCCTCTGTTACCGACAAAGAGCCCAAAACTACTGGATGACACTGCCAAGCCTGCGGTAGAATTTGTGCTAGATTTGAGGCTGATCTTGACCTTCAGGTGTGGGGACCTGGGACTAGAGTCTTCAGCCAGGACTTTCTGTACAACCCTTATGGCCTCCCACTGATTACCCTGTGTCTTTTGGTGGCGTCTCTCTCCCAGTTGCTGTGCTGCTTTCAGACGGAGGTAGGATGCTGTTCCCAGTCCCGTGCACACTTGCTTCCTCCTGGTCCCGGCTCAGCCTTCTGAGTTCCTCTTGCCCTGGCAAGTCTCTGTCCTCTCAGGTCATTTGCTGTGGGGTGAGATGGGAGGCTGTGATACGGTCTGGTCCTCTGCTCCTGCTGTTGCTGCCTAAGGCTGCTCAGTGCCAATTCTCACTCCGCTCACAAGACCGGGTGCTAACTTCCAATGCGTTGTTTTGCACCTTCTGCGGTCACTGTTAAATGCCTCTTCTGTAGTCTGTACCTTCCTCAGGCAAGATGGGAGGGGTGCTGTGGGGTGCCTTTCTGCTCCCACCCTGGGCATCTGGGGACAGTCGGGGCTTCACAGTCCTGAGGGAGAAGGCTGTTTAATCACCCAACCTCTCTAACCACAGGTCACAGGGGAGGAGTTAGCTGTTCCATTTACTAGGCACTCCTGTAGTCTTTAATCATGTTCCTGGCAGTTCCCGTTAGTGCTCTGGTGCACAGAAGGAATGGGAAGAAAAAAAAAAAAGAGAGAGAGAGAGAGAACATAGAAAAGAAAAGAAAACAACCAAAAAAGGAAAACTGGCTGATCATCAGGGAGGGAGCAGTTCATGTGGACAGAACTTACTGCTAGACTGTAGCGTCTTCTGTTTGGAGCAAGGCAGAACAGGCAGGAGACCTTATACCCCAACTCTATGCTCTGTAGCTTGGTTTAGCCATACTACTGTAGTATACTCTTTCTCTTCTTCTCTTAAGATTCCAAGTATGGCAGATAGTCAGCCCTATTCTGTGACCCACCAGCAGCCGAGTGGGATGACTGGCCATTTTATTAAGTCCTTTATCTATGTTTGGTTTGATCTATTAGTCTGTTATGTCAGATTGATTTTGGTTTCAGGGTGCATGTCCCTCCCTTTCTTCCAAATGCCTGTGTTTTAGTTGAATTTCTCTGAGCAGCTCTAAGCATGTATCCTCCTTTATTCAGACATGTTGTCAAAGCAGTCACCTATATTATTATTTTTAAATGTCAAGCTATTCTGAATGCAGAAGAATATGTAATTCAATAGCATTTTTAGAAGGAAAACTGGATATCTATCTATAAAACAGGATACATATCTATAGATTTACATAGATATATAATTAAAAGGATATATATACATATATATACAAAGTTCTTTAACAACTGTGATACTGGGACTAGAAGAAATATAATGATATTAGGAGAAATGTTAAGAAAATGATATTACATTAAAACTTAAATCACACAATCTCATTTTCCAGATGTGAGGCTACAGGCACAAGTGCCATGGCTGGCTGAAATTCTTGGATCTCCTGGAAGGAAAAGAATCAGTCCTACAACTAAAATTGTCTTATTTCCCATTAGTAGGTTTCTCTACGACATCAGCTCCCCTATCTGACAGAATTGTGTCATCCCGCAGAAGGCATCAATCACATACACACCTCAAAAATTCTAGAAGCCACATCCGTTTGCTCTAATAAAGTTTATTATGTAACCCACTATATCAAATATAGTCTTTCAAAGTTAATATTAAAAACAATAGTATATTTTATGTTCATTTCTTTCTTTTATCCATCTTCAAAATTCTTTGTGCATTTTATATTGACCTCACACTTCATTTGGGACCAGCCACGTTTAGGTGCTCAACAGAGATATGTGTCAAATGTTACCATATTGGATAGTTCTTTTCTAGGCTGTCTAAAACTAGGAAAGGAAGGTGACTACACAGTACTTTTTTGTGACGAAAGCAACGACCTTGGAAAAATTAAGTAGGGTGGCACATCCACTATCATTTCAAGTGCTACTGTTCTTGCTACCACTATAACAAGTTTTGGAATCAATGAATATCCATATTCACAGAATTAAGACAAGATCTATTTATTGTATGCAGGTAGAATCCTAGAGATGTTACAAGGAAGTACTATAAATGGAGTAGCTTAAAACAATATACAGGCATTGTTTCATAGTTCTGTAAGATAGAACTTGAAATCAAGGCACTGGCGGGACCAAACTCCCCCTGAAACCTTCTGAGGAATCTCTCCGTGTCCCCTCCCAGTTTCTGGTGGTTTGCTGACAATCTTCAGCATTTCTTATCTTCCAGGTATATAACTAAAATCTCCACCTCATTGGTACATACTTTTTCTGTGTGTATCTTCATGTGATTGTTTCTTTATAGGAAGACCATCAAGTCCTATTGGAGTAAGGCTCACCCTACCCTAGTATGAATACATTTTAGCTAACTAAAGCTGCACCAATACAGTTTCCAAATAAATTTGGAAAACCAGAGTATAGGACTTCAACATATCTTGTTTGGGGGAATTTAGTTCATCTCTAACGGTATGCATTTATAGTGTCAAACACTTAAATAGTTAGTGGTGAATAACTGACAAAATGAGTTTTTGGGGGGGTACCAGGGATTGAACTCAGGACCTTGTACATGCCAAGAAAGCAATTGTGCCACTGAGCTATATCCTCAGCAAAACGATATTTTTATAAAGAAGAAATATTCAGGAAATTATTTCAGAACACTACTAATCATTGAATATCCGTATTCACAGAATTAAGACAAGATCTGTTTATCTAATTACTCTACTAAGTAATTTGTATAAGTTAGCATCATAATGGCATTAAGTGTAGTATTTTTGAAATTACACACCAAATTTTGACAGTTAAACTGAATCATCAACTTGATTGACATGGGACACACTCAGTAGGGAGAAACACTTGTGGCAGTTCTCAGTGGGTGAAAGAGAAATAGCTGTGAAGAATATGCCTGGCACTCCACACTGTCCCCTCTGGCGTTGCTCCTCTGTGCTGCTTCCTGGTCAGCAGAAACTAACAGCTTTGCTGTGCCATGCCATTAGCTTCTCTGCCACCAAGTCTTCTATCAAGTCCCTCTGCTGTTGTATGACTGTCTTGGAGCCAACCTACTATAGACTGACTCTTCTGAAACTGAACAGAGTCACACTTGTCCTTTAAGTTGTGGGTGTTGCTATTTTATCTCAGGGATGAAAAGCAAAGGAAATCAATGGAGGAAAAAATGAGTTTTTAGGTTGGGGTGGTGGACCTTAAAATCTTTATCATTAAATATAGATTCCTAAGCAAAATTTCTGAGCACAGTTGATCTGTTGAATTTCTACACTAAGCCATTTTATGCTACTTAGAAGTCCACACAAGGAATGTGTATTCCAAACATGTACTCCAAACATGTACTATAAAAATAAATAGATAAATATAAAACGTGAGACGGTTTCTCCCAAAATTGTGCCAGTACATACTGTGCAATTAGTAACAATATTAACTTCTTTTTTTTATTTTATTTTATTTTTTTTTTATTTTAGAAACATAAAAGTACAAAAACATATTGACAAACAGACACCAATTATCATAGAAAATAGTACATTCACAACTAATCTATAGACAAGGTGATATGGTCTCAACAGTGGTTATTGCTTTATCCATTGATATCTTCGAATTGTAGATGTATGGACCCATATACAGACATGCAAATTTAGTCAGACAGTTAATCCTCTCAACAACAGAAAAAAAAAACACAAAAACCAAAAATCCAAAGACAAGAAACAAAACAGGCATACATCAACAACATCAACAACATCAACAACAACAACAACAAAAAAAAAAAACACCGCTTGTTGCTGCTTTACATATTGATATCTTCGAAGTGTGTGTTCAGGCTAACACATACAGATATACACTATTAATCTAATATCCTGTCATCGATTATTGCTTAGCATTAAGTGATATAATACAATAGTAGAACCATGTTAGCCCTCCTGCACATATGTATATTCATATATATTCCTATATACAT
>PVLD010010570.1:0-70108 GCA_004027595.1 Dinomys branickii
TATTGAGTAGGTCAACAACTGAAGTCATAGAACTCAGTGTCCAAACGTTAGCATATCTCTCCTGACTTTGCAACCATGCTGTTTCCTAATATCATTCTAGGGGCTGGAGGTATAGCTCAGTGGTGTAAGTGCTTGCCTGCTAAGCACTAAGGCCCTGAGTTCGATCCCCGGTCCCGAAAAAAAAAAAAAAAAAGGGAACGGATGTTTCCTAATATCATTCTAACTATGTGCACAGTAAAAAGAAATTTGTAAGCTTTATAGTCCTGAAGTATACAGGTAACATATACTTTGTGCTTGCCAAAGGCCAGCCAGTACACTAAGAGCTTCACAATACAGTCAGCAATGTGCATTCCACATCTGAAGATTCACTGACCATCATAAAAAATACTGGAAAAAGAAAAAAAATTTTTTCATGTTGCTATTTCCTAAACAATATACTTTAACCATTACTTACACAGGATTTATATCCTCAAATCATATTAGGTATTACAATCTAGAGAAGATTTAGAGTATATGGGAGGACATGAATAGGTTATATGTAATACTGCAGCATTTTATATGAGAGACTTGAAAGTGAGGATTTTTGTTCCAGCGGAATGTCCTAAAACTAAGTGCCACACATAAAATAAAGATGGACTGCAATTAACTATTTTAATCTACACTACAGCTCCATGACACTGTACTAGTCAGCCTCCCAGATGGTTCTCAATAACCAAAGACCGTTGTCATACTGAACTATGGTTAGTTACAATAAAATGGTCTGCAAAAGAACAAGAATTGCCAAAGCCAAAGAACAGGACTTCCAAAGATGATTTACATATAAAAGCCTTGCTCTTAAGATCTCTCTTTGGGAGAAACTGTGAAAAAAACAGCTTCTGTGTTAGAAGATTCAAGCAGCCTGGTTAAGGACTATGTGTGTGTGGGAGGATTGATAGGTCTAATCAATACCAAGTTGCTACTCACAGAAAGAGCTCACTCTTGAAAGGACTCCTCCAGTCACAGGTACTTATAGCCCTTAATGAACTTCAGTACGTGACACTCTGAGTAAGACCCACCATAAGCTGCCTCGGAAGCCCTGACTTGTAGAAACTAAGAAATAACATTTACTGTTTTAAACTGCTAAGTTCACAAGTAATTTGTCACACAGTAACAGATAACTAGTACACAGGTAGGTAAAATTATCCGTATTTTCTAATGGGGACACTAAGGCACAGGAAATGGAAAGGGTAAATACCTAGGCTCCGGAGGCAGTCTGACTGGCTATGCATCCTTGCTACTTACCCACGCGAGTATTATTATTTGTGAGAAACAAATGCTACTATTACTTGAGCACTGATTCAGGCATTTTTAAGGCAATCAGTTTGCCTTTGATCCATAAATTCCATACTTATGTAGTGTGTGTACTGTGCCACTGCCACTGTTCTTAATAATAAAAATTGAAACAAATCTAAGCATCCATCAAAGGGAACTGGTAATTACTACACAAATACTCACTTAAATACTATGCAGTATTAATGGATGCATGAAATACATAAGGGAAGCCAGTGGTTAAACAATTACTACTTAAAAAAAAATAATGTAGTTGTGTTTATGTATTATGTGTAGATAGTATTTTTAAAAAGGACTTGAAGGATAAAGTCTACAGTGGTTATTTAACTAAAAGATACTTTTCACTTTTTTTTAACCTTATTTATTACAGAAAACCCAAATTATTTAACTTAAGGGAAAACTAGTGTTTAAAAGAAAAAGTTTCATTGTACCTCCCTGTCCCTGCAGCAGTATTGAAGTTACATCAGAATATACTACAATTGCGGGATTAGGTGCTGAATAACTGCTGGAGAGCTCATCTAATCCCATGCATTAAAATCAACAGTACTTGCTGGGCATGGTGGAGCATACCTATAATACCAGCACTTGGAAGGCTGAGGCAGGATAATCGTTGAAAGTTCAAAACAGCCTGGGCTACAAAGTGAGCTCAAGGACAGCCTGAACTGCATAGCAAGACTGTCTTAATAAGACAAAAAAATAAATTAATTTAAAAAATAAAACCAACAATACAGCTATTTCCATGTCACTGTCTCCTGCCCTAACTTCTCTCTGTAACCCAGATCTGTACTACGTATCACCTTCACTTGAAGGTTTATTAAGCATCTTAAACTCAAATCTTGAACTCCCACCCCAAACCCTAACACTGCTCCATTCTTAACTTTCCACATTTCAGGGAAGAACCCAAATATTCCACAAAATTTACATAACCAAACTCCAGGTGTAGTATTTGACTCATCTCTCACTCCAATCTATCAAAAAAAAAAAAAAAAAAATCCTCAACCCTACCTCTTAAAACAAATCCTAATTCCACCTCTATACTCACCACCCTGGTCCAAGTTGCAATTGCTTAAAGCTATTGCACAAGCCTCATAACTGGGCTGGGGATATAGCTCAGTGATGTAAGCACCTGCCTGGCAAACACAAGGTCCTGAGTTCGATGCTGAGTACCGCAAAAAAAAAAAAAAAAAGCCTAACTAACTGATCTTCCATTCCTTTTTGCCCTCCCTACTATCCATTCTGAACACACTACCAAAGTAACCTTAAAAAAAATACCACAAACAAAATAGTTCTGCCTTGCTTACAAAGGCTTCCCATTCTTACCTTGAAAAACCCTAGTCCACTTGTTTATAATCCTCTCCCCATTCACCTCAGTAACAGAAGTGCTTTTTTTGTTTGAGTTCCAAAAAAACTTAAGTTTTTGCCCTACTAGATAAATCCTTACAGAAAACGTGCCTCATCTCTGAGTGTTCATTATTTAGAACCCTGCTTAAATGTCACCTTATTTAAAAAAGGCCTTCTGTGACTAGTCAACTTAAAAGTAGCAACCCAGTCAAGCACTATCACATCACCTTGACCTATTCCATTTTCCATGTACCACGTACCATTACCTAAATTTTTGTCTTAGCTCATTAAAATGTATGAACAATGACAGCATAACCTTATTACCTATTAAGTACTCAACAAATAATTTGTTAAAATTAATCGGCATACAGGCACACTACACTGAAGGGTGCTCACCGAAGGATGTATTCAGTGCATCTGAAAGACCCTTATTAGGTTATCTGCTGTGTGCTAGGCACCCAAAGAGCAGAAAGTCTAGCCGCATGAGACACAGGAGGGCTTGCTGTGATCACCCCGGGGGCCTGAGGAAGGGGGTCACACACTTGAGTTTCGCTTCATCACTTCAGCAAGACCCTGTCTCATCATAAAAAGACTTGGGAGATACAGCTCAGTGGCAGTGTGACCCTGGCTTCCGTCCTCAGTACCCTTTTCAGCAAAACCCTCCATAAAGTCTAAGTGAAACGGTTTCCAGTTTCTCCTGTATTTGTTCTAACATTCAAAGAACCCTGAATTTCACCTGTATTGTATGCTATTTTCATGTATTCACTACTCAGTACTTTAAAAATCTAGGAAACTTCTATTACAAGGCACTGTATCTAGCACGACTAAATGGGAAATACAATAAACCCCAACAAATCATTCATAAATGATGACTAACGAACACTATATTCAGAATACTAGAGCAGCAGCCTTAGCACCCTACCTGTTCCTTACTTTAGATCTATTGCTAATGTCCTGGTTACATAGTATCACTGCAAATTGGAAACAACACAAGACTCACACATTATTAATATATTTACATTGTTTCTTATTCTACTGGAATTCCAAAGCACTGTATAAGTAATACACATTAATCAAAACTCAAGTAAAGGGTGGGGTGTAGCTCAGTGGCAGAGCACTCCCCTGGTCTGCAAGTGACCCTGGTTTATCCCATACCACCACGCGCGCGCGCAAAAAAAACCAAAACCCAAAAATCAAGACACTGGCTTGAAAAATATTTTTACAGTATTAATTTTTACATTTCTGTTAATTACACTATAAGAAATTATATTTATATAAATAGTAGAAGCCCCTGAGCTTACTAAAAACATACTTCTACCAGACGTGGTGGCTCACACCTGTAATCCCAGCACTTGGGAGGCTGAGGATCTTGAGAAGGATCGTTGTGAGTTTGAGACCAACCTGGGATAGGAACTGAGCTCAAGGCCAGCCTGGACTGCATAGCAAGACCCTGTCTCAAAGGGGGGGGGCATACTCTGGCAATACAGTAATTATTACATTTTCTGGAAATAAGTGGAAAACCGTAAGTGTAGCTAAGAATTTATACAAATAAAGCATTGGTTGTAAGATAATGTATAAACTGATTGAAGAACTATACAAATCTTACAGCACATAAATATTCCAGTTCCACGTGGAGTATGCGTAACTTCAATAAACCCACATATTTACACAAAATATTCTTTAAGTTCCTATAATTTTGAAATTCTGACTATTATAAGCTAATGAAGTTACCGTGGGACCAACTTTTATCACCACAAAGAACCGAAGTCAAAGAAGCATTTTAAGGCGTTTCATCTAAAACCACTGAGACAATTACTGTATTTTAACTTTCATCCTTCAATTTAGAAGAACACACTGAGCAGCAAAAGAATAGCCAAGAATCTCACTCTATTAATAACACCAGCCCACAGGGTGTTGACAAGCTGATCAATAACTTTTGAGGACACAGGAAAGTTTCTCATACAAAACTCGTATCTTCCTTATCTTTAAAAATTTACCACATAAAATGTCTACTAATAATTTAATATTTTGATGTCAAATCACTTTGTATCACAATCCCCAAAAGGAGAGCAATTCTCCATTTCTCAGGCAATTAAAGATGTAGAAAACTTTAGATTAAAACAGATGGGTAAAACAACACTGCATTTTCACTCTAAGGGGAGCCATCGATTAAACAACTGATCTCACTTACTGATCACCAACCCAATGTTACTTCATCCTCACATCTCTGCAAGTATTCCTACTGTGGAAGACACAACAGAGTAATTTGCCCACGGCTGAGTAAATCAAGTCACAGAGTTATAAGAGGAACTGAGGTCAAGTTTAAGACCAAAGCTCCTGACCTGCACTCAAGAGCAGAAATGAACTGTTTTTGAAAATACAGATGGGCAGTAAGTTGTTAATTCAAACTTAGCATTCGATAGAACAGCCTCACAATTCCTGAGCAGAGAGTAAACTGACACTCAAGGCGTCTTCTACAGTCTTGGTATAAAGCTCTGTCAACGTCAACTAGTTTCTCTTTCTACAGTCAAGAAATACAAAAAACAGTATTCGAATTTATCAGGTGCACTTGAGAAGTGTTTAAGACTGTAACTGTAGCCGAAATTTAAAGTTTCTGTATTTTTTCCTCCTTTGAAGTGCTATTAAGGAGTCGGAGAAAGGGGCACGGATCCAGGACTTCTAAGACAGAGGACCCGCTAAATCTGGGGCTGAATTTGCATCTGGAGTTGCAGGGCTCTAAGGCAAAATCTTCACCACCAAAAAGGCCTCGGAGTGTAATTTACGAGGGGGTGGGTGGGTGAGCATTCGTTGGCTGGCGGGCCCCATCTTAGAAGGATCCGAGACAAACGCAACAAGGGTTAACGACTGTAAGAGAAAGGGGCAAATATTTCATCTCCCCCACCACTCATCTCTCGCTAGGTTGCAGACGGAACCTGATACTTTCTTTTAAGGCTCATCAACTCAGGTTACCAACTCCTAGACCTTAACGCCTAAGCAGGTCCCCGAAGAAGCAGTGGCGACGCCTGCATCTCCCTCCCCCACCTGTGCACCACCCCAGAAAACCGGGCTCCGCGGCCTGGCGGCCCAGCCTCCCCTCCCCCTCCGGCCCCAGCACCACGCGCTCCCGGCCGAGGCCCCAGCGCCCGCGGGCGTGCGCGCCCCACGCCACCTGCCTTCAGACCTTCGGGGCTCGGCCGCTGTAGCCCACTCCCCGGCCGCAAGCCCGCAGTGACTCGAGGGAGTCGGGCTGCTGCTCGCCGCCGGGCCCAAACGCCCCGGTCCCGCACCCGAGCCCTCGAGGATCCCCAGGCGCTGTCCCTGCGGCCCGCACGCCGGCCCCAAGTCCAGGCCCGACCGGCTCCCGCTCTCCCGCATGCGCCCGCGCCGGCCCCGGCCCCGGCCCCGGCCCCGGCCCCGGCCCCGGCCCCGCGTACCGTCTCCTCCGGGTCTATGTCGATCTTGAAAGTCTGTTGCTGGAGGGTCTTCAGGGTGACCTGCATGGCGCCGCTGTAGCTCCGCCGCCGGGTCTGCGCCGGGTGCGGGCCGCTGGGCGGGGTCTGTGGCCGGGCCGGCGCCGGGGTCGCCCGCGCGCCTCGCGCTCGCGGGAGGAAGGCGGTGGGGGCGGGGGCTTGTCACATTCGCCCCGCGGAGCGGCTTGTCCCCCAGCCCGTGCTCCGGGCCGCGCCGCTGCGCCCGCGACTGCGGCCTCCCCGCGGAGCTCGGGCCGCCGTACTTCCGCACGCGCCAGCCGCTGAGTCCGCAGGACGGGCGGGGGGGGCGGTCTGCGAGACCGGCAGAGAATCCGCTACCTCACCACAGGATGGTGGCCGCCATCATCGTGACTCGCCGAGACGTGCGCCCTCCCCCACCAGGAAAACCTGGGGGTTGGGGACGGACTTGCGAAGCGCGCAAGCGCAGGGTGCGGCGAGACTGTGCGCAGGCGCGCGCGGTAGCTCCGTCCCTGAATTGGGGGCGGGGCGCTTGGAAGCTTTGGAATACCGCGGCGGGGATCGGACGTGCGCAGGCGCACACTTCCGGCGTCGGCGGCGCTCGGAGCGGTTTGGTAGGGTCTGCTGCCCGTGGCGCTCTGCGCCGGCCGCTGTCCTGCCAACGTCCGGGCTCTGGCGAGCTGAGCGTGTTGCGCAATCTGTCTCGCGGAGCGCTACGTGGAGATCTGAGTGGGTGCGGAGCCTACAGCGGGGGAGCTGGAGGGCGTTGGACTGGGCGGAGTGAGAGAAAGATTCGCAGTAACCGCAGTCGTCGGCAGATTTTTCTTTGATCCTGGGGAATAGACTATGGCGCGGGCCTGCCGGGGTTCAAGTTTTGTGTTCTGTCACTGGCCGTGCGACCTCGGGCCCAAACCGAAGAACAGATTTAAAACGGAGGTCAAGTTGTGTCACTGCCCTGGGCCAGGGGTTCCCCAGCCCACCGCTATGACTAGAGGAAAAGTCACAGTTCTGGGGCCTAGAGCCGTCAGCCGGTCGCTTTTCGCCGCTTCACCAGGCCCTCCTCCGGCGCGGGTCCGCGAGGCCTTTGCTTTACACCCCCACGGCTGCCGCTCTCCTCCTAATTAATCTCTGCTCAAATGTCGGCCTTTCCGGTGACGTCTACCCTGGTTATTTGAAAAAAGCAACAGCTCCAGTTTCGTTATCCTGCTATATTTTTTCTGTAGAATTTATCGTCTGATTACCATATAATGAGCCTTATTATTATATTTATCATCTTTAAACCACAGACCGAAGCTGCACAAAGGAATGAATTTCATTTTGTTTATCCATACCCTGCACCCAAGAAACCTGCCTGGCATATTGTAGGCACACAATAAATGTTAATGGAATGGACGAATGTGCATCCATTTCCTTAACAATAAAGTAGAGGTAATAATGTCCCTCAGCTTACTGATCATTAGAAGGGGGTGGGGAATAACGCATATAAAATCTTGGCACTAGGAGCATAGTAAACAGTCCGTGAGCGGTTAGCTCTTGGTAGTATGCCCATTTATAGGGGAGGAAACTGAGGTGTGGAAGTGTTGAGTAATGTATCTGCAGTCACTCGACTAGTATGTGGCAGAGCCAGAGTTTGAACTCAACCAGAAAAACTGGAGCCGGTTTTTCTAGGTGCCTCTTAATAACATATTTGACTTAAAAGTGTTGAAGTGTAAAACGCAGTTACAGCCATATCATTGTCTGTGTGACCTGCTGCCGATCATCTCCCTAGGCCAGCATCCTTACTATAGTAGTCGGTTTTCCACGGATTTAGAAGCTTGGAAATTACTCTTTCACAAAACTGTCCCTGACCAACTTCAGTCTCCACTCAGCAGGCATTTTCCTTTTCACGTCACATATCTCCATATACCCTGATTGGATATCTACCTGCCCGTATTTCTAGTTTTAATCACAGGTGATTTTCAGCCGTGCGTGGTGGCACACACCTATAATCCCAGCACTCGGGAGGCTGAGGCAGAAGGATCATTTTGAGTTCCAGGCCAGCCTGAGCTACAAAGTGAGCTCAAGGCCAACCTGAACTGCGTAGTGAGACCCTGTCTCAAAAAAAAAAAAAAGAGAGAGTAGAAAATCACAGGTGATTTAATCTTGGCCCTTATTTTGAAATACTGCAGCCTGGACCTCTCCCCCTAGATATAAATTAGCTAACTACCTGTTATGGCTTGTGTCTAGATGTACCCCCAAAGCCTCATGTTCTCATAGCTGGAGCTTTCAGCGGTGGCTGGATATAGGGTGTATGAATGTGAATTAAGGGTGTGTGCTACAGATCAAGGTTTGATGACTAAATTAGTCACTGAAGGTTTAGCATAGTGCGGATGGCGGGAAGGCCCTCCCTAGGTATGAGCTGTACCATCCCAAAGGCTTGTACTCTGGATGGGATAAAAGGGAACTGGTTTCTCCCCTGCGATGCCTGTTTGCTATGAAGCCCTGTCTTGGAGCCAGCCGACTATGGGCTGAAACTTCTATAAACTGTGAGCTGAAATAACACCTTTTCTCCTTTAACTTTGTGGGTGTTGGGTATTTTGTCTCAGCAATGAGAAAAGTAAGACACTACCTAACCAATGTTTTCGTTTAAAGCATGGCAGGCCTTTGAGAAATAACGTGACCCAATGGAACCATTGACTTTCCCATGGGCCTCCCTTCACCCAGCAAACTGCTTTTCTTCCAGTTTCTCCTGTCTTATTCGTTGGCATCACCATCTGCCCACATACTCAGGCCGAAGCTTTGTCTTCACACCTAAGTCGCTGTCATTCCTCAATTTACCCTGCTAAAACACTGCATCCAGTATGTTGTCACATCCTATCAATTTTACTTTCCAATCTATGTCCCTGAATCAGCCATTTTCACAATTTCTACTTCTACAACTATAGACTAAGCCATCACCCTTCACCTGCTTTGCAACTGGTCTTTCAACTTCTAACCCCCTCCAAGATCCTTAGCATCCGGAGTGGGCTTTCTAACCACAAACCATTAATGCCACATCTGTGCTTAATGCTTTTGTTAGACTTCTGTCAAAATACCTGAGATACGAGGAGAAAAGATGTACTTTGGCTCACGGTTACTGAAGCTTCAGGTCATGGTTGCCCATCCGTGTTGCTTTGGCCTTGTGTCAGGGCAGTATGTCATGGGGGCAGGGGGCAGAAGGGCATGATGGTAGAGCGCTCACCTCATGGGGAATGGGAAGTAAAGAGGTAGGGAGAGGCCTGGGACCCTCTGTCCCCTTTGAGGGCATGCTTGTAGGGATATACAAGACTGTACTCCCCTAAATAGTTGTAGCAAAAAATGTTCACCCAGTGTTTTCTAAAGAACAGGACACCATTAAGATAAAATTGGTGTGTGTGTGTGTTTTGTTTCATTATATTTTTTAGAGAAACTACATACCAGACCTACTAAAACAAGTTGGGTAGACTGTGTGGGTTCTTGTGAGATGTAGTTGTCTGAGCCTAGGGCCCCACAGTTCACATGCTAAGTAACAAGACCTCTCCCTGTACCATAGCAAAGGCCACCCACATGCGGTGCTTGTTCCAGTGTGTCACACCCCCCTTCTGCAGTTAGGATGCAAGACAAAACGATGGGAGGGAGTCACTGATACCAAATGCTAGGTAACAAGCCACACAGTTTTGCTTGCTATCAGTCAAACAGCTCAGTGGCGAGGATGAGTAAGAGGATAGACAGCAGCTGCTGGCCCAGAAAACAGGAAGTGTTTTAGTCCATTACTATGATGGGATATCTGGGGCTGGGTAAGTTTGTAAAGAAAAGGGGTTGATTTTGACTCATGGTTATGCAAGTGAAAAGTGTAGGGGCTTCAGCTAGTGATTGCTTTTATTAATAGAGCCTGAAGCATCAAAAGCATCATGTGGTTAGCGATAGGGAGTTCTCTCTCTCACATAGTCACAAATATTCAATCGTGATGACTTTATCAAATACTTTTTTTTTTTTTTTTTGCGGTACTGGGGATCAAACTCAGGACCCTGCGCTTGCTAGGCAAGTGCTTATTCCACTGAGCTATATCCCCAGCCCAGACTTTATCAAATCCTGATCACCTCCCCAAAAACCCAGCCCTAAATACCATAGATTATAGTTTCCATCCTTTTAATAATACCTCAAAATGGAGACTACATTTCAACACATGAAGCCTTGGACGCACAAAGGATGTACAAGCGTAGCGCCAAGATGCAAACGTCAGGCTTCAAACAATGTATTCATTCTACCCATAGTACTGAAGCTGTTCCCATACAACGAAATGTTCTTGGTGGTGGTGATATAGTAGTGAACGAAACACAGTCCATCCTGGCCCTCACGGAGGCTGTCCTGGTAGGGTAATAATTAGGTGAACAGATAAGAAACTAGAAAGATATGCAATACTTCAGGGATGGTAAGTACTGCTTTTCTAAAACAAACCAAAAAAAGCTCATGAAGAGGATCAGTAGTGCTCAGGAAGAGGAGTGGTGCTACAAAAAAAATACGGCACATGTTTCATTCTCACGCAGTCCACCCCTTCTTCCCCTACCACTTCCCCCCAGAAGGCTGACTTGTCGGGGATTACAAGTTGACGCCCCAGGGCGTCTCAGCAGGTGGGAGAACAGTGAAATTGGGTAACTCATTCCTCTTTGTGGTTGACAGCGCCCTTGGCCCAAGGTCATTGCCTCTGTAGGGTGGCTTCTCTCTAGGGGACTTTCTTCCAGATCCTGGTAACTGCTCCCTGCTCTGCTCCTTCAGGCCTCTAAGGCCTTGTTTGCCTTGTTTCTTATCTCAGGGTCCTGCACCCTCTCTGTAGTTTCTCTGCAGCCTCTCCCACATCATTGAGAAGAGTCCCTCTATGGACTCACCCTTGAATATATCGGTTCTGTTTGTTTCCTTGGGCTGCTGTAACAAACTGCCACAAGCTGGGTCACTGAAATGTGGAAATTCATCATCTGACAATTCTGGAAACTAGAAATGCAAAAGCAGAGTGCCGACAGGGCTGTGCTTCCTCTGAGTTTGTCAGGGAGAATTCTTCCCTGTCTCCTGAGCTTGCAGTGGTTTCTTGACAATCCTTGGTGCTCCTTGGCTGGCTGCAGCTATAGCGCTAGTCTCTGCCTCCATCATCGTATACCACTTTCCTCTTCCGTGTCCGTGTCCCCGTGTCTCTTACAAGGGATCCAGCTTCACCTGGCTGCAGCTGACCTGCTCATAACCACTATTTCCCGCCAAGTGATCCTGGCACATATTCCAAACTCTGTAGGATAAACCTAGTCATTAAGATAGCTGAGCATGTTGTGCCACGGCCCAGACTGTTTCATAACTGATACATGCTATTTATTGATTTTTGAGAAAGCCCAGGTACACTGCAGTTGGCTGAGGCCGACTTTTGTCTAGCTTAGCATAGAAACCCCTTCTTCCTGCCTTGGAGTACAGGGATTCTCCTGGCCTGCTTCTGTCAAAGACATGCTTCTATCCATAAGTCCCTAATAAATTTCATTTTGTGTAGTGCTGGGTTTGTCTGCTTCTTTCTTTGATCTCTTGGCACCTTCCAGCTTTGGCAGCTGGTTCTCACATACTGAGTTTTTCCAAAGCATAGGACACCAGTCATTTTGCATTAATGACTCCTAATGACTTTAGTATGACTTTATCTAACTAATTGCATCTATAATGACCTCATTTCCAGGTCAGGTCATATTCTGAGGTACTCAAATGTTGGTTCTCAATGCAGTATGCACACGCACGTGTGTGTGTGTGTGTGTGTGTGTGTGTGTGTGTGTGTACGCCATTCAACCCATAAAAATACGTAATTTAAATATGACATCTGTAAGTGGGTGTAGTGGTACATGCCTGTAATCCCAGCACCCAGGATGCTGAGGCAGGAGGATCGTTTTGAGTTCGAGACCAGCCTGGGCTACAAAGTGAGCTCAAGGTCAGCCTGAACTGCACAATGAGACCCTGTCTCAAAAACCAAAAAAAAAGACATCTGTTTTTCTGCTAGATCCAGATTTACATACAGGTTAATTAAGGAAATCTCCCTGATGTGGTGAAAATAGAAGTAAAGAAGGCAGTCATGGGGTTAGCAAGGCAATTAGAGGGAATCAAATAGGGGGAAACAGCAGTAATCACCACAAATGTTCGTACTCACAGGACACTGTGCAGAAGGACACAAGGGCATAAGACAGCAGCATCCTTGGCATACAGAAGAATAACAAGGAAGTCAGGTGAAGGAGCCAAGGAATCACTGAGGGAGACCAAGTGATAACTCTGAAAATATAAGGGAGGCAGGACAGTGGGCAGAAAGCTACCAGGAAGACTTGGGCTTTAACTCTGAGTCATGTGGAAAGTCACTGGAGGATTCAAAGCAGAAAAGTGACGTGCTGTTCTTTATGTTTTGAAAAGATTGCTCTGATTTCTGCATGGGGAACTTCCTAGGGAGGCATGGATACAAAGGGGCCACTGCGAGTTTTCAACAATAATTGCAATGAAAGTAGGGCTGGGGATATAGCTCAGTGGAATAAGCACCTGCCTAGCAAGCGCAGGGTCCTGAGTTCCATCCCCAGTTCCGCCAAAAAAAAAAAAAAAAGATTTCTAATTGCAATGAAAGTAGTAACTTTTGTCAAGATGGAAGTCACACAAATGATAAGAGGTGATGTGATTCTGGATTTATGAGAGAACTGACAGGCTTTGCTGAGCTGATGCGTGGGGTGAGGGAGAGACCCAGGAAATGTAAGTTTCAGTTAGAGAATGCCTTTGGAACCCCCTCATCCCTTCTTGACTGTCTACCCTCGGTGATGGTGTTCAGCAGGACAGCAGTCTCTCCAGCAAATGTCCTCTGAGCTCCTGCTCTGTACCAGGCATTGGTGCTGGGAATACAACGATGGACAAAAATCTGATTCTGGATTCCATTCAGAAAAATTTCAGTGTTTCATTCAAGTCCGTCCACAGGCAAAACAAATGCTGTCATAAATATGTTTAATAGAGTAGCATCCATTTTCAGGCCTAACATTAGTTATCGGATACCCACCCGTACCCTGTCACCCTTGCCCTAGTTACCTCTTCTCCTCCCCATGGGGTTGTTTGCAACATACCCTACTTGTTCCTTATCTCAGTGCTTCAAAACCCACCTCTCAGAGCTGCTGACTATAGTGAAACCTACTATTGAACACCAGAGTTGATTAAATAAGCGAATCCCCCCGCCTTGCTGTGTTCTCTTTAAACCAGCCAATCCTCATCCCACCCTCCAACGGGAAAGCCAGGAGGGTAATACATGCGGACCTTAATAAGGAGATCGCTTCCATGGCTCCTGCAGTGCCACTCTCTCTGCATGCCAGCTGAGCTCCTCCTGCCCTTAGGCTTTCAACAGGCTTTCTGTTTGCACTCCTAACCTCTGTGGGATCTGTGAGGAATACACTGATTCTGTTTCATGCATTCTGGTTTCACCTTACTGTGTCTCGCCTGGCTGACACACCTGGACCTCACTCCCCACACGCTACCCCATCGGGGCTCTGATAGACAGTGGCTGTCTTGGTTTATGGCCACTCTCAAGAGAGAGAGACCCCGATTCCAACACAGGAAGAAAAGATGACCAAAAAAATCACAACACATGCCTAGTCATTGAGCAATGGCTCCTTTCCCCGTCGTTTACAAGCTGATTTTGTAAACGACTCAACCTCATGTTCATAAAACTGTGCTCCAAATTCTAGATATTTGTACAATGATGTCATCCTCTTAAGTAACAAAATTATTTCCTCATTGTAGTAAAGTTTCAACTTATTAAAGAAAATATTTTTTCTACAATCAGATTTATTCTACATATACATAAAGATCACATTCATCATAGAGAATTGGTACCTGTACATGATACAACTTGCTTCTTTTTTTTTCCCCATCCCCCTACCTTCCCTTCAACTCCTCTTCCTCTCCCCATTTACAAAATAAAAAAAATATTTTAAGGGCCAGGGATGTAGCTTGGTGGCACAAACACCTGCCTGGCCAGTGCGAGGTCCTGAGTTTGATTCCCAGGACAAAAAAAAAAAAAAAAAAAATTAAAAACTACTTTAGCCTAAAAAGTTAATTTTTTTTTTTTTTTTTTTGTCTTTTAGCTTAAACTTCTGATTCCTTCAGACTCGCCTCTACTCTCTCTACTTCAGGTTTCTTATTCATAAAGATTCACTTGCTCTGTAGGTTCGTGTCCCTGGGAAGCACACACTATAACAGAGTTACAAATGATTTATTTCCCTGGTATCAACTACGAAAAGTAAAGGAGAGGAAGCAGGGTTTGGCAAAGAAAGCCTTGAAACCACAACGCTGCTATGCTTCCTATACAAGGAAAGAGGGAAAGAAACAGAATTGGATAAAAAGATTCAGACTATAGTAGAGATGTGACAAATCTCAACCAACCCTTTACACTGTTAAATTGCCAAAGCACCTGAGATATAAACAATGTAAAGGAGGAAACATTTGTTTTGGGTCACAGACACAGAGGTTTTCTTCTGTAGTCCTTTGGCAGGGACGTGGCTCTTGGTTTCTGGGTCTGTGTGTGTATGTGTGTGTGGGAGAGGTTCTCTTAGTTACTTTTCTGAATACTGAGACAAAATATCCAACATCCAAAGTTAGAGATGGAGAGGTTTACTTGGCTCACAATTTGTAAAGATGTTAGTTCATTTCAGTTGTTTCCAAGGCAGGGTTTCCTGCAGAGGAGAAAGTTCATGGCGGAAGGTGGCACACTTATTCCTAGCAGCATGCGCTCTAGATCCAGCCACCTCTACAAAGCTCTGTCTGTGTTTTAGGGGGACATCTAGATATAAGCCATACTGGGGGAGCACAAAACATCCCCTTGCGGGGCATGTCCTCAGTGACCTGCTTCCTCCTGCTACACTCTCCCTCCCAAAGTTTTCACCGCTTCTCAGTAGCCCGTTATGCTGTGAATCCATCCGTGGGTTAATCCATTGGTAAGATTAGAGCTTCCATGATCCAATCTCTTTCCAAAGCCCCCCACCCAACACTGTTCCACTGGAGGCCAATCCATGAACACATGAGCTTTTGGGGGATGTTTCACATCCAACCCCTAACTACATAGCTGCTCTGGAATTAAACCTGTCCATTACAGCAGTCACTGTTCATAGGAAATTCCCACACTTTGGTAACCAACATGCTTGGTAGCTCAGGGCTGTCCAGGAAGCTAACTGTGCTTTCCATAGCAGGTTTCACATTTGCACAGGTAAAGGTCTTTCTTTCTTTCTTTTTCATTTTTTTTTGAGACAGACTCTTGCTATGTAGCTCAGGCTGACCTTGAACTCATGGCAGTCCTCCTGGCTTAGACTCCCAAGTGCTGGGATTATAGGCATGCCCCACCATGCCTATCTAGGCAAGGTTTTTCTTAAAGAGTAGTCTGAGTGGCACGCTTGCTGGTAGGTCCTTGGGTTGGATTCTCTGCTGGGAAAGATGTTACACCTGTGGATCAGGTGTCTAGTAGGAGTGCCTGCATAGTGGTACAGGCTGAAGCAGGAACCTATGCCAGAAATAAATGCTTACTTTAAGCCAGGTGTGGTGGTCCACACCTGTAATCCCAGCACTCAGGAGGCTGAGGCAGGAGGATTCTTGTGAGTTAGAGACTCGCTTGGGCTACAAAGTGAGCTCAAGGCCAGCCTGAACTGCATAGCAAGATCCTGTCTCAAAAAGACAAAAAAAAAAAAAAAAAAAGCTTACTTTGGTGAGAACAAATTTTATGATCTTCCAGTCTGCAAAAGGCCTAGTGCAGTCAAATTGGCACTGAGAAGTCACTTGATCCCTCAGAGAAGAGTGCTGTATTGGGTTTTTGGAGCTGGCTTCTGTTTCTGGCAGGTTGGACATGCAGGGGTGATGGTCGCTCTGTTGGCTTGGTGAGGGTCCACATCAAAGGACGACTCACAGTCTCCATCTCTGCCACCACGGTCACGCCCCTTGGGGTCCTGTTGTGCTGCTGCTCTTTCCTCCCCTTGAGCATGTCTATCCTAAACAGAATAGCCAGACCCACTGACAACATAAATCGCATCAGTACACGGCTGCTCAAAACTTTACAACGTCTCTGTGCTTCGCTAGGTAAAACTTTGAGCACCACGATCTAGAGGGCCCTGCATGGTTTGTCCTCCTCCGATGCTCCCTTTCCTTTCTAACTCGCTAGCTACACAGTTTTCCCAGGTTTACTCTGTTGTAGCCACTCTGGTCTTCGTTCTGGTCCTTAGATTGGCCAGGCACTTCCAGTTAGGGCTTTTATTCTCCCTTGCTGAACCTCTCTTCTATAGAAATCTTCCCTTTCCTTCATCTCTTCCAATTTCCTTTTTTTTTTTTTTTTTTTTCGAGACAGGGTCTCACTGTGTAATTCAGGCTGGCTGGCCTTGAGTTTGCTATGTAGCCCAGGCTGGCCTCAAACTTGCAGTGATCCTCCCGCCTCAGCCTCCTGAGTGCTGGGATGACAGGTGTGTGCCACCATGTCAGGCTCTTCACTTCTCATATTTGCTTAAATCTTACCTTTTAATCAACCCTACCCAAAGCCAGGCGTGGTGGCGCATGCCTATAATGCCAACATTCGGGAGGCTGGGGCAGGAGGATCACAGAGAGTTCGAGACCAGCCTGAGCTACAAAGTAAGCTCAAGGCCAGCCTGAACTGCATAGCGAGACCCTGCCTCAAAAAGACAAAAAAACAAAAAACAGAAAAACCCAACCCTATCCAGATCCTATTTACTATGAGAAATGCCCAACACTTCCCAGCCCACTATTGCTGGATATTCTGTATCCTGGAACTTAGTATCTTCTAATACTACAAAATTTATTTATTATAGTCATTGTTTAGTGTCTTTTCTACTACTAGAAAGCAGGGATCTTTGTCATTTTTTTCTCACTCAACATTCTCTGAGCACCCAAAAGTATGCCTGGAACAGAGAAAGAAACAATGAAAACTTTGAAAGTAGCAGTTTCCCATCTCCCTAAACCACAGGTCAAAGAAAGCAAATTGGAACAAGGTGATACTGTATACATGTGGTATATTAAAACCCAGCAAGACTTTTTGATACCAAAAATGATTAGGAGTGATGTTTTCATTGCATGTTGGTGAGTTTACACTTTTTTTTGTAAAAGTTACAGTGTTTCGGAAAATCGTTTATTCATGCAGAAAGTTCTAGAACTCTTGTACACACCAAAACTTGTCCATTCTACATGAATACCCCTGAAACAACATTTTTTTTTTTTTTGGTTTAGCTACCTATGGTTTGAAAAATTTGTTTCGTGATGCAGCTAGCAAGCTAGTGGGGCAAAGGCCTGGCATTCACATTTTTGATGTTTAAACAGTACTGTTTACACAACTCAGCATTCCTTTCTCTTATTTGAACTGATTTTCTCATCAGTTTTGCAAGAGAGAGTAGAAAAATTCTTATCAATAGGTTGTGTAACAGATCTTTTGCTAAGGCCCAGTATGTTTAAACAGTTCTCCCAAACTCAGTATTTTTTTTCTTATTCCAAGTTTCCTTGTCTCCAGTTAAAGTTCTTTTTACTGTCTGATTTACTTGAAGTATGCCTGCCTTATCTCTTGAGTTAGAAATCACAGCTGGCTTTTTGTTGCAATCATGAGCCTTTGTTAATTTACTTTTATTCTTCAGCATTGTTTGGGATGTTGTTACATGTCAGGCCCTTTATCAGAGGGGTCTCTGAACCTCTGCCCTGAGGAGCTGAGCAGGAGAAGCAAACTTGTGACAGATCTGTGCTGTGTGCTGGGGTTGAGGAGGACGCTGGAGCTGTGCAGAAAACAGACAGGGGTCGCATTGTCCTTTCCCTGCATCAGTCTGCACAGCTGGTTATCTCATCTATATACTGACACAATGTGCTGAAAGTTGAACTGGAATTAGAATATTATTTTCTCATAAAATAAATCCTGAGCAAATTATAATTCTGCAGGCTTTCTCAAAGAAACTTTATGAAGAGCATTAAAAATTTTTAGAACTTTAAATGGAAAGTATAGATTCCTTTTTCATGGACCCATGTTTATTCTTCATATTTTTTTCAGTACAAGGCTGCCTATGTTTTGCAGAAGGATTATAAGGAGGGACCCGAGGGCTAAAAGTATGCGTGTTCAGATGGCAGTTATCCCAATAATAAATACATCTTACTTTTGTGTAGTCATTGTTAGGTGACATTGGTTTTATAATTTCTGTTTTTCATTTTATTCCTTAATTAATGTCTCCTTCTTTCTTTGGTTTCTCATTAGAATTCTAAGTTATTGTAAAGAATATGTAACTCACACTGTGTTCTGTTCACAGTAAAACTAGGAAAATACAGGGAGTGTGTGAGTGGGATGCACCCTTAAACACGGTGAAAATTGTACCACTTTCGCTTCCATGTAGCTTTCAAGAGAAAACCAAATGTTGAAAGTCAGAAATACAGAGCATTCTGCTGGCCAGAGTACAGATTTTTGGCAGATGGAAATGCATTGGTCATGGGCCGGGTATATAACATAGCAGCACAGCACCTGCCTGGAAATACATTGCTCATGTTGGTGCATCATATCACCTTTCAAAAATCTTCGTAGGACCTTGCAAAAAACTTCACATTCAATGAACTGTCAAAATTATAAACTATGTAAAGATATTACCTCTCTCAAACTGGCACAAGAATGGAAAGACAAGCAAAGTGTCAAAGAAGGTACCCTAAAAGAGTGCCTCATATGCATTCATTTAATACAGGGCTTGATGTTGAAATGAAACTTTAGCAATCTTTAGTAGGGATAAGTTTTATTGCTGGAGTAATTCATTAGGCATTTAAAAACCATTCTGTGCTGCATTATGTCTGCCCAGAAGAAGATGTTCAAGCCATAACCTCTGATATCTGTGAATATGACTTCATTTGGAAACAGTCTTTGAAGATGCCATCGGGTTAAGATGAGGTCACACTGGGTAAAGAGTGGGCTGTAATCTGATGGCTGGTATCTTGATAATGAAAGCACACTTTGGACATACACACAGAATGACATATGACAATGGAGACAGAAATTGGAGTGATATTGCCATATCCTAAGGAATTCCAAGAGTTGTTAGGACCTCCCATGAACTGGGAAGAGACAAGGAAGTATCCTGCCAAAGAGCCTTCAAAGAGACTTGTCACTCCTGACATGTTGATTTATGACTTCTAGCCTCTAGAATTGTGAAACAGTAAATTTCTGTGGTTTTAGTCCATCAGTTTGAGGCAATTTTTTACACACATGTAGAAAAACTAATACAAAAAATATACATACACAATGATATAATAACTTCTGGACATACTAGTAAATGCAAAAAATTAGATGACCAAAATAGAAGAAATAAAAAATAAATATTAAATATCTGATTTGCAAAAAATAAGCTTTAAAAATTGTCCATAATGGAGTTGCCCACATAAAATTTTCATTACCTATTTATCAAATAAACATATAGATAGAAAAACAAGAAACTGAAAAATATCTTGAACATGTGGCAAGCACAGCATATTTTTGTACGTATTACTCATACAGATTCAAAATAAAAGCAGTGGTGGGTGTAGTGGCACACACCTATAAACCCATCATTCGGGAGGCTGAGTTAGGAGGCTGTATGTGAGTTCAAGGCCAGCGTAGGCTACAGAGTGATTTCAAGGCCTACCTTGAGTGAGATCTTGTCTCAAAAAACAAAAGAAACAAACAAGCAAGCATTAAGAGCCATTTGAGCAAAAGAAAAAGCCTTTCTACAGAAACTTCAAATATAAAAGACCGTTAGCCAATAAATACTATGAGCAACGTTTATGTAGTATTTCTTATGCACCAGACCCTTTTTCTAAATGCTTTACTTGTCAACTTTTAACCTTCATGTCAATTATGAGCAATCTTAGTCAAGTTACTTAAACTTTTTTTGCCTGTTTTATTCCTTGTGTACAAGTCCAAGAATTTCTCCATGAGTGATACAAGAAGACTGCTGGATCATATAGGATGTATATTTTAAATTTATTAGATCCTACCAAAGTTCTATCCAAATTTCTGTGTGGACACTGAGGAGTAGCTGTATAACCCTCATTGGTAAAAGCGAGTATATAGGATTCAAAATAATACTGTTACAGTGAGGTATAAGCCGCCTACAACTCTAGTATAATGTCTGAAAAACAAAAATATTTAAAACTGGCAACACTAACTTGGTAACAGATACACAGTATAAAAAGTTATAAAGTGTGACATCACAAACATAAAATGGGGAGTGTATAATTACAGAGCTTTTATATTAGATCAAAGGTAAGTTGTCATGAGCTTATAATAGACTAGCAAAACTACAAGATGTCTTATAATAGCCTGTTGGTAACTAGAAACCAGAAACCTAGATATACAACAGATAAAGAGAAAAGAATCAAAACATGCAACTACAGCAAATCATGTCACAAAGGAAGACGAGAGAAAGGAATAAAGAGTCTAACGAAAACAAAAACAAAACGGCAATGATAAACTTACCTTCTCTTTGAAGATTTCTTTTAATTACTCAGGAAGTCATTTTCCCTTCCTCTTAATTCCCGTAGCATTTTATCCACTCATTTAAAAATATTTGAGAAATTCCAGGCGTGATGGCACATGCCTGTAATCCCAGCACTTGGGAGGCAGTAAGATTGCCACAGGTTCCAGCCCAGCCTAGGCTACATAGTGAGTTTAAGGCCAGCCTGAGACCCTGTCTAAAAAATTCTCAAATATATATATATTTATATGAGAATTTATATATATATTTAAGAATATATATATATTTACTATGTGTTGTATTCATCACCATAAAACAATAATAAATTAGGCAAAACTTTCCATTTTTATGGAGTTTGCATTATTTTTTGTTTTTTTTGTGACAGTCTCGCTGTGCAGTTCAGGCTGACCTTGAGCTCACTTTGTAGCCCAGGCTGGTCTTGAACTCACAACAATCCTCCTGGTGCTGAGATTATAGGCATGTGACACCACGCCTAGCCTGGAGTTTACATTCTCAACAAGAAAGTAGATAATAAAAACAAAGTTAAATTCATAATGATACTGCCTGGCAAGTGCAAGGTCTTGAATTCCATTCTCAGTACCAAAAAAAAAAAAAAAAAAAAAAAAAAAAGAAAAGAAAAGAATTCATAGTGATAAGTCCTAAGAAATAAAGCAAATATGAGAAATAAATGCCAAGATTGGAATAGCATTGAAAGTTATTTATGTAGGGTTTTACTATGCAGTTTAGGTTGCCCTTGAACTCACTTTGTCACCCAGGCTGTCTTTGAACTTGCAGCAATCTTCCTATCTCAGCCTCCTGAGTACTGTGTTTACAGTACTGTGTTTACTGTGTTTACAGGTGTGTAGACAGTGTGTGGAAAATCCTAGGGAAAAGATTATTTGTGCCTTTCTCACAGCATTTATCACTTTCTATTCTATGTGTTCTTAAATTTTATTTCCATTATGATAAAATGTAAAAAACCCCCAAAATTTACAATTTTAATAATTTAAAATGTGTAGTTTAGTGACACCAACTGCATTCACATTGTTGTGCAATCATCACTTGTATGAGTCTTCAGAACTTTTTCATCATTCCAAACTGAAACTTCATACACATAAAGTAGTAAATCCTCATTTTGCCTCCTCAGCCTGGGGAATCGATGTTCTATTTTCTGTCTCTCTGAATTTGACTTGTCTAGGTACATCATACAAATGAAATCATACCATATTTATCATTTTGTACCTAATTTATTTAATTTAGCATAACTTCCAGATTCATCTTATGCTGTAGTATCTATTAGAGTTTCATTCCTTTTTAAGGCTTAATAACATTCTACTGTACATTTATATATCATTTTGTTTGTTCATTTGTTGGTGGATATTTGGGTTGTTTTTATTTTTTGGCCATTAATGCTGCTGTGAATATAGGTAGAGAAATATCTGTTCATATCTCTTTTTCACTACACCTAGAAGTAGAATTTCTGAATCAAATAGTAAACCTATGTTTAATTTTGTGAGCAATGACCTTACTGTTTTCCTCAGGGGCTATATAATTATACATGCCTAAGTGTTCCAATTTCTCTACACCTTCACCAACACTGCCTGTTTTCTGTTTTTAGTATAGCCAGCCTGAAGGATATGAGGCGGTATCTCATTGTAGCTTTGATTTGTATTTCCATGTTGAATGTCTTCTTATGTGCTTACCAGCACATATATATACGTGCCAGCACATTTGTATATGTTGGGAAAATGTCTATTTTAGAGCTTTGCCTATTTTTTAATTGGGTTGCTTTTTACTGTTGGGTTTTACAACCTCTCTGTATTCTGAAGTTATTCTCTTATCAGGTATGTGATTGGCAAATATTTTCTCCTGTTGTTTGAGCTGCCTTTCTGCCTGGATAAGGTCCTTTGATGCATACCTTTTAAACATTTTGATGAAGTGCACTTCTTCTAGTTTCTCTTTCTTTGTTGTTCTTGTTGATTCACATCTAAGAAATCATTATAAAATCCCAAAGCATGAAGTTTAGTTTTAGAATTTTAGGTCTTCGGTCATTTTGAGTTAATTTTTGTATATGTTGTTCAGTAAAGGACCAGCTTCATTTTGTTTATATTGTTAGGTAAAGATCGAGCTTTGTTCTTTTGCTTGTGGATGATTTGCATTCCTTCATTGTGCTTGTTTACTCCCATATCGCAAGGTCCCTTGAGAACGGCACTGTGGTTTACAATTTTATTTATTTATTTATTTTTGATTTTTTGAGACAGTTTCACTATTTGAGATACTCTCTATCTTCCTGCCTCAGCCTCCCAAATTCTGGGATTACAGGTGTGCACAATGACTCCTGGTTTAGAATCTTTTATGATCCTTAAAGTTCCATGCATTTAAGAAAAAGCCAATGTACTTTTAAGAAATGAATGCTTTGTGGCTATTGAGCATTGTATTTTATTTATATAAATTTACTGTAAAGTTCAATTATTGAAAAAACGTAATTATTATGTTTGGTTTAGGATTTCTTTAAAGAGGTCATATTTTAAAATATTCTTTATCTTATATGGGCTGGGGTTATGGCTCAATAGAATCAGCGCTTGCCTGGCAAGTGTGAGGTCCTGAGTTTGATCCCTGGTATAGCCAAAAAAAAAAAAAAAAAAAAGACAAATATCTTATGAATTTAGCATCCTTCTGTCCCTCACAAACCCAGAAATATGATTTTTCTATACCACATTCTAAGTGCTTCCAGTATTTAGCAAGCTCATCAGGCACATACTTAGCCTATCACTATTTATTATTTAGAATGAAAACATGGTGATATAAGCGACATATTTTCCCTGTGAAGTAATGGTGAAAAGCTTTACTATCAGAAAGTCTGCTGCAGGACCTGAAACTAGAACAAGTAGGAGGTGGTTTTATGATTGATAGTCTGATAAGTGTTTCTCAAACTGTAGATTCATGGACTACCTACCTCAGTCTCACAAGGGATATCCATTGAAATGCAGAGCCAGGAATATTAACCCAGATCTACCGTATCAGAATCTGCATGTATGAACTCTGGATCTACATTTTAAACAAGTACACATGTTGTTATTTATTCATACGGAAGTTCGAAAACTCTTGATACCTGGTTCCAGCGTAACCAGGATGGAAACAGTAACACACCCCCCATGCAGTGCTCAGGACTTTGCCAACAGGAGGAAATGAACTTGCGGGTGTTGGTAAGACTTACATTTCCTAAACCCACCTGGAGCGTGGTGCTAATTTCAAACTCTTGAGATTCTAGTTTTCTCTGATTCCTTGACTACGTACATTAACTTCATTTGTTTACTGTTATGTTATGGGAGAAAAGTCATTTTCTTCATATCATTGCCTAGATTTATATGTTAGTGTTGGATTTTTATGGAGATGTAATTACATACAGTGACAGTTTGATGAGTTCTGACAAATGTATATGCCATGTAACCAATACCCTGGTTGAAAAATAGAGTATGTCATCATCCTAGGAAGTTCACCAGTGTCCCTTTCCATTCTGCCACTGCCCCTTAAGTACCCTGTCAACTATTGTTATGATTTCTACCTTCGTAGACACTAATCCCTTCAGAGGATTAGTTTTGCCTGTTCTTAAACTTCATAAGATGGTATATTCCTTATGGGCTAGCCCTATAATCATTATAAAGAACAATGACAGTCATTATTATAAACCTCTTGGTCCCATAACACCTTCTCTGGTCCTTCTCACTTTTGCAAGCTTTGATTCTTACAGAATTTTAACATTCTTGCTATTCTTTGTGGCGCTCTCTGCTATTCTTAGAGTTATCTTTTTTTTTTGCGGTACTGGGGATCAAACTCAGGACCCTGCACTTGCTAGGCAGGCGCTTATTCCACTGAGCTATATCCCCAGCCCCTTAGAGTTACCATTTGCCTTCCATGCTTTTGAATGTCCACTCTGTATCCTAGTTTCAGTGGCTCTGTACTATTACTCCAGTTTCTTTAAAAACTTTCTGCTTTCCTCCTCTTTTTTTCTCATCATCAGAATTGCCCAAAGGCATTCTTCCGAACACAGCCTAATAGTTTCCTTTTGAAGCTTGTGGAATTATGTCATGTTTTCTTAAACTATTTTGAAGCCTAGCTTCCTAAAGTCCTCTACATGCTTTTGATCAAGCTCAGCCTTGTCTTTCTGTGACAATGACAGGCATGGTCTCCAGGTTCTCCAGTCTATTAAGTGCCTCCTTCACGTGGATCCAAATCAACAGGAGTACACTTATTAGTCCTGCCGCTATCTTCTAGGATATAAAACGATTGGGAAGGCAAGCGAAAAACTCTGCTTCCTCCGAGTGAATCAGCCAGTATGTTATCCTCAATAATCACATGTGTTGCGGCAGCTCTGTGGTTTTCCTCTATGTGGTTCATCTCTGCTTCCCCAAATATGTCACTTCCATTCCTCTTTCAGGGACTCCCTGAATCTGCTGTGATCCCAGCCTACAGCGCTGACCTGCAGGTCTGCTCTCAGCGGGTCTTCCTGGCGCAGCTCATGCCATTGCTGTGTTCCCACAGATGCATTCCATCCGGCCAGCTTCTAGTGGCCTCTGTGAGGTCATGTTTGTCACCAACACTGCAGTCTCAAGGTAACTATGTTGCTCATGATCTGAGCATGCTGGAGAGGTCTGGACATCTGCTGCCTATGTGCTGTTTCTGATGTCCTTCCTGATTGCTCACTGAATCACTTAGAACTTCCCTCACTGTTGAAATTCTTCCAGGCTGTGCTTAATGTCATGCGTGGACACCCGTCTCAGTTTTATCTAGGTGTTTTTTCTCCCCTCTCATCTGTTTTCCATTTACAGCTATTTTGGCCAGATGAGTTGCTTTCTGACTAAATGCATTCTTTTCAGTCTTTGTGAAATCTCTCCAAGTAGCTTTCACTCTCAAATTTGAAGCTGTGGCCCTAAAATAAAAATCAGCACCCAGCAGGTCCCAGTCATTCATTTTTATGTCCTATTTTTTCCCAGCTGTGTGCAGGAACTTGCTTATTTTCTGGAACCCAGGGCAGTTCAGACATGTAGCTCAGGCAGGACCCACCACGAGCTAACCTCACCCGTGCACTTGCCCCAGCACCTCCTCCTTGGCCCCAACCTTGATGGGGTGATGTGCTTTCTACAGTGGGATTGCAGGGTGATGAGAATGACTCACCCTGATAATAACAACACTACTTCTCATATATTGGGTACCTGCTGTGTGTGGTATACTCTGCTAGACTCTTTATAAATACCAGTTTTTAACTATTTTTTAAAAAAATGGTTGCTCTTCTAATGAGCCTACCTTTAGATATATTTTGTTAATCAACCCTACCAGGAGATTTTAAGATCACAGATAATACATTCTATTCTTTTTAAATACTAAATGTACATCTGGGATTACCTATAGAAAGAGCAAGATAATTCAGGAGGGTTGTCCACATACTAAACCCAGAGCCTCCCTTACGCTAAGCTTGTGTTCTGCCACTGAATTCCATGCCCATTCTTATGCTCCCACTGAAGAACCAATTTTTACCCTTTTGGAGGCAATGTTATCTCCACTATATTACCTGTACCACGGGCGAAGGTGTGCACTCCATTTGAGGCAAGGCTATCCTTTCCATGCACAGCCCAGCTCCTAGGTCAAACCTGGACGAACCTAGCTTGATAAAGTGCCGCAGCCTCTCCCTGTGCACCCTGACATTTTTGTGACTTCCTCCCTGAGGCCTTTGAATAAGATGCTGGACATTCCTTGTGAGAAACCGGAGGAAGATACTAAAAGGACAGTCACAGTTTTCCTATTTCCTGCTGCCAGGTTTCTTGGGGGGGGCAGCTGTTGGGGTATAATTTTATAGACTATTTTTTAACACCCTGAAATCTTTCAAATACTTCCTTAGTCTTCTGGAGTGTCCTAGGGCTAGCACACGTGATGATGAGGGAAGGGAGTGGAGGGATGGGCGAAAGAGAGAGGGAGAGGAGAGGAGGAAAGGCTGAAGCGATGGATGGGGGGGAGAGACAGGAAGAAAAGGGAGGGGAGCATGTGTAATGGAAAGAGCTGAGGGCCTTGGACTCCGACAACTTTAGGTCATAATTTTCTCACCTAAGGAAAGGAAGTAAGTTAAGGGGGAGAATACTTATTTTTCAGGGTCTATGTGAAGTTTGTATGGTATAAAATCTGACATATAAAAATGCTGAATTTTGGAAATACTATGATAATCACACACACATAGTAGAAATAAAGGAGATTTGGATTAGGTAATTTGGCAGTCAGGTTTGTATAACGTGGAAAGGGCTTATGTAGTGTTCACCAGTACATACGGACAGAGCCAGAGGGCGTTCTGGAGCCTCAGGAGTGAAGGCTGATAGGAGAAGGCCCTGTGCAGTCTTGAAAGGGCTCAGTAAAGAGAAAACCTTTCCCGTATTCAACTGAGAAATGAGACAAAGAGTCAGCTGGTCGAGGCTGATACACGGAGCCTATGACTGAGCGCCATCGCTTTGGAGAGCACAGCTTCCCTCTCTGAGCAAGTCTTTCACTCCAGAACGTGCTTGAGAAGCTTTGGGCAACACCAGAACAAAGCAGGCGTCTCCTCTGGAGAAAGATGCTCCTCCTGTGGACAGCGCTCAAGAAAATGATGAGGGTATGTACGCCACGATTTTCCTTCCCCATCTGCCAACCAGGTATGTCCGTTCACCTCTCTGGAGGAAGACCGCGAGAGTGAGCAGCAGAAGGAAGGGGTGTGTGCTCATGACCCCTGTCTCCACGGAGAAGGTGAACGGAGTGGGGGATGGCGGCCCACCTTCCAACAGGCTCTGAGTATGAAGGCAGAGCTAAATTAACAGAACCGCAGAACTGGCCCTGGAGTGGGATGAAGGAAGGGACATGGAGATGTGCAGGGAAATGTCTAACAAAGACTTCTCTCGGGGGAAAAATCACTTTATGCATTTTATTCCTACAAAGGTTGTGTAGCACAGTTTATAAATCATGATAAAACATATACGATATCCTGTAAGTTCCTGATGATTCTGCAGAATGCTCTGATTTTTGCTGAAGTATTTTCTGCATACCAACCAATGGTTGCAATTCAACCATAGTTTTAAAGATGAATAATTTTTACCACAAAGATAACAATAGGTGTAAACATCCTAAGAACATGGATCATAGTGAAATGTAGCAAGATAAAAGTGTTAGGTATTTATGACCTTTGTTTCTAATGTAAATTAGTGGTGCATTTATATAACTTAAAATTCACTAATGGCTGTGCTTAATAAACTTGTAAAAATCCTGAAATGTTGTTAGTTGGCTCTTGCTCCAGCGCACCACTGACAAATCCTGCTATCCCCACTGGGCGCTCCAGTGGAGAGGAAATTCACAGCGGGAGAGTCAGCATCCAGCAGGCGGCAGTGTGGGCCCTCACTCAGGGAGCTGAGCCTCACCCTGGGGATTCTAGAACAAGGAAAGGAGCCACCTCTGAAGAGGGAAGGCCAAGCGTCAGGGCTCCTCCCTGGATGTGAACCAGGGGAAAAATCAGGAAACCAAAACGCAAGTCCTGAGGTGCTGCTGGACAGAGGGCCAGTGGAGAAGCCCGCTCCTTGCACTCATCTGGCTATAGGACAGGCCTGTAAGGTCTACTCAACTCCCCATTTGGTGGAACAAAGACTCACTCAGTGCAGGTGCTGACCGTGGGCTCTGAACCTGTGCGGGACAGAGCTTAGCTCCCTGACCGGATGCACATGGTTTGTCACTGAGGAGCCCGGGGCGGGGAACCAACACTCACAGCGAAGCAGACGTTTCTGGTCAGCCAGACAGTGTGGAGGGTTGGAGGGCACAACCAACAGTCATCCAGTTTCTACGCTGCTGTCTTTCCTGAACACAGGGTCTAAGTATTTTAAACAGGAGCAAGTACGTAGCACAGCAAACTCACCAATAGAGGTAGTTATGATAAGTAATTTATATTTAATTTACCTTTATTCCATTTTGGATGTTTACAGTCATTTTTAGGAAGGGCCACTTAAGGCTCAAATGTCTCCTCTAGATACTACAAATGTTATTATTATTACTTTTTCTGTCTTTTTTTGAGACTGGGTCTGGCTATGCAGTTCAGGCTGGCCTTGAGCTCACTTTGTAGCCCAGGCTGGTCTCAAACTCACAATGATCCTCCTGCCTCAGCTTCCCAGAGTGCTGGGATTAGAGGTGTGTGTCAACACACCCAGTTTAGATATCTACAGATGTTATTATCCTGATGACTTTTCTCCTCCTAAGGGACAATGGTGGATCAAGCTACCTCAATAGGGAAAAATTGGTACCCAAGACAATCACATTTTCTTACTAATTTAGGCAAAATATCACTTAATTTTTTTTTCTAAATTTTCCAAATCATTTACATACAACAGGTTTTTGTTTTTTCTTTGGACTTATCTGTTAAGAGATTCACTCTTCTTTCTTGTTTATGAAGGTCTATATTTGGATTAAAACATAAAATCTCAGAATGTCCAATGGACTGTGTTTATTTTTCTTGCTATAGCCAGGTGTCCTGGCTAGGAGGTAAAAGTTGCTTCATAACCCATGTATAGGCCTTAGGTTAATAAAAGACCAATGACTTTTATTTGAGACAACTGAGGGCTCAATCTCATATTGTTATCTTTAACAGTTTCTGAAGCATTAAACTTATTGATATATTACAGTCAGGACAGCCATGTATTGGCTTCAAGTTTTTTTTTGTTGTTGTTTGTTTGTTTTTGGGTATCAGGAATCGAACTCAGGTCCTTGCACTTGCCAGGCAGGCGCTTGAGTCTCTGAGCTGTATCCCTGTCTTGGTATATTAGATATAAGGGGAAAACAGCAAGTTTTGAGATATTAACGTCAAGTGTAAGTTAGTTCAAGTTGCTAAATTATCACAAAAAGTATATTGTATCTAATTAAATAGTAACTTCTTTTATGTAGAATAAGAAAAAGTTATCTAAAATAAATTGATAAATAGGATCACAGTGTTATGCTATTTTATAACCTTTAAAGGGCTTTTTATAATGGATACTTTTCAACATGTATATAAGTAGACAGTAGCATCTGATGAACCATCAGACTTGGTCAGTCTTGTTTTATCTCGAGCCTTAGCTTAGCTGGGTGTGGTAGTGCATATCTTTCATCCCAGCTGCTTAAAAGTCTAAGGCAAAATGATCCTGAGTTCTAGGTCAGCCTGGGCAGTGTAGCAAGAACTTGTCTCAAAACAAAAACAAACAAACGAAAAGAATATGTATGTATAGCTTTATATCTATTATCAGAAAGCTTTTCATCTCTAAATATAGAACTTTAAAAATAATATACCATTATCATCCTTAAAAATAAACATTAAAATTTCATGGTATCATTCTCAATAACTAATTAGTGTTTCAATATCATTATTATTCTCATATGTGTGCTTACTTGGGGCCATGCAATATATTGCAACTGGTTAGCATTTCTTTAAATCTCTTTTAATTTATAGATTCTCTTGGCATTTTTAAAACTTCATTTGTTGAAGATATACTTTTTAAATTTAATGTGTCACAAATATGTCCCCAATTAATCTTCAAGGCTTCATAAAAATCCAATTATATGGCTATTTTACATTTAGTTCCACTCTATTGTTGGCTAATTCATTGTTCCCAATATTTTCTTGGTATTCAGTCTGCTGTGATAAACACCCTACTTCATACATTTATGGAACTTGCTTCTTTCATTAAGAAAAATGAATAGATTCAGATTTGTTTGTTGGTTTTCCCCCCCAGTGGTTTCTTTTTCTTCTAAGGGACGTATGGATTTGCTTTTAAATTTGATTTAAATTTATACTCCCCAAGCTGAAGATATCTATAGTAAATATTGCAACAATTTCTTACCCTACAGGATTCAGTAAACAGCATCTCATAACAGAAAGTTCAAGGAGAGATTTATGGCAAGAGAACTCTTGCAAGTAGTTCACAGCTGTAAAACAGGTTAAACTGGAAAGTGCCCTCACGTCTCATCCCTCTAGCTTGATGAGTCACTTTAGTTTGAGCTGAAAATGTAAACCTCTTGTATGTGTTGGTGGAAACACTAAACAATAGGTGGAATGACTTGGGAAATGCACTCACCCCTTTTTTGATGGCTGTGCTCAAACTGTAAGGCTACCAAACAGTGTACAGCTCTGGGAAGGCAGAAGAGGGGTGGTTATGACCCAAGATTCCATGACTTCCTTTGAAAGCCTAAGAAACTAAAATAAGGTTGAGTGAATGGAAAGGCCCTGGGGGTAGATATAAAACAAGATTGGCCATGAAATGATAATTATGAAAGTGAGGTATTGGATGCATGGTGACCCATTTCCCCGTTCTCTTTAATTTTGGACGTGTTTGAAAATTTGTGTCTATAGTAAAAATTAGAAAGATTATTGCTTTCTCAGAGCAACATGGCCAACCTATAGCCACATGCCCCTGGGTAGCTCTTTAGAGCTCCAAGGAGAGCTCTTGGAGTAAGCAGAGATGAATGAGATAACACAACAAATTACTGCTCAGGGGGTATTTTAAAAGTAGTAAGAAGTCCTTTGAGAGATTTCAAATGAGATTCCATGGGAGCTTGTGCTACTATTTACTTTCATTTAATGCATTAAATGAATAATATAGGAATATTTTAGAAGGGAAATTATTGCAGCCCTTTGCCATGATACTGGAGGATTCTTCCGTATACCCTTTGTCAAGGGGACTACTTCTGTTTCGGAGGTTTAAACAAACAAGCAAACAGACAAACAACCAATAGCAAAACTTTGCAATCAGAAAATTATACTTTCTGTATAACCTGATGTATAAAAGTATTAAAAATGCCTATGGCATAACAAACTGGGATTTACGAGATAACATCATCCCTACCTTTTTCTTTTTAAAATTTCTTTAGCTGGGTGTGGTAGTACACGCCTGTAATCCCAGCATTCTGGAGGCTGAGGCAGGAGGATTGCTATGAATTTGAGACCAGCCTAGGCTACAAAGTGAGCTCAAGGCCAGCCTGAACTGCATAGTGAGACCCTGTCTCAAAAAGGCAAAAAAAATTTTTTTCTTTAGAATGTCAGGGTTCCTTGAGGACTTCAAAGAAGTTATACATAGTAAGCCATCCCCTACATTGTCTTTATGAAGTCAAGTGTTTAAAAATTTAATTGTAGAATTAATCCTATTCCCTGCAGGGATGTATTTTTTATATAACAAATGCTCCCATTGATTTCTTAGATGTTCCCTCATGTAGGCTCTGGACTAGGTGTTGACAAGGCCAAGCCAAGTCACTCTTCCAGGCTCAGTGTTGGTTATGCAGAGGGAGGGCAAATGCCATTTTATAAGTCAGGAACCTCTATCAAGCAGATAGCTCATTTTCTTGTATACTTGACAATGAAGGCAGCAAACCAAAACAAACAAACAAACAAACAAACAAACCCTCGTAATGGGTATAAATTGGATCTTGATTATAAAAGGCCTCATTTCATAAAATAATAAAGATGCTATCCCTTCAAGGCTTTCCTCCTTGCACATACAAGGAAATAAATGAAGAATGAAGTTATAAACTCAAGGTTACATTGAAATCACAGCTTTTGATCACATAAAGTGGTAAAAGATAAAATTCAACCTCATGACTACCTTTGTAAAGTAAGAGAACATTTTATATTCTCTATGAAGAATATTCTGTCTGCCACCCACAGCTGGGTGTTTCTTACCAGTACCAAAGTATACAATATAATTTAATCTAGAATTTAACTAAATTCACTACTAATAGGATAGGAAACTGAGGCCAACTTGGTTCAGCTCATGAGCAGCTGATCCCTCCATCTCTTCCCAGCTCCAGGCCCTGTGACATTGTGTAGGCATCTTGAAATCAAATATGCTGTTTACTCCACAGAGATTGGCAACTGCTACATCAAAACTTTTTTGAGTTACATCAAAGCAATTTCAGCAGCCCGTTTATCAGTTCAACAGCATTTATAGTGTGGATGCTAAACAATCAAGGTTTAATGTTTGTACTTTCTACCAATTTTTAAGTGACCACAAAGAGTTATTGCATTTTGATTAGCCACTGATAAAGTCCAACATTCTCCATATGGTTCTGCATGATAAAGTCCTTTCCCACTTCTTATGTTTTTAAGCACTTGGGATCCAACCTGAGGTTTTGTGCATGCTAAGCTACCACTGAGCTCCGCTGCCAGCACCCCCTTATTCATTTTTCTTAATCTTCATTTTGTGACCTTTTTACTTGCTCAAAATCTTCAGCCACACAGACATTCTTTTATTTCTTTGGAAAACTTTCACTTCTTCCCAGCTCTTGGCCCTTTTCAGTTTTTCTGTCCCTGGATCTACCTTTTTCAAGTTAAAGCCTTGTGGAGAATCACTCAGACTGCTTCAGAGCTCAGGGGTGTCTAAGGACACCCGAGGACATGATCCTGCTTATCTAGCACAGGCGCACAGTGGGACACAGTTATGTAACTATGACGTAGCACAGGTAGACGTACATGCACTGGTTATGGAACTATGTGAGAATGTAAATATGAGATAGCAACTTGTATAAGAATTATACAATAAAGATGCAGCCGGCTCTTGCGCGTTCATGCTCCTGTGGTCTTCGACTTGTGCTCTGCTCTTCTCTGTGCTGCCTGCTGTTGCTGCTGATGTCTTGCACATTGCGTTCTTTAACCTTGGGACCTTACCCTCGAAAATCTGCTTTGGGTCCCCTGAGCAGGCCAACAACTGGCATAGTCAGCAGGACATTGAGGTGAGTTGTCCCATGGCAGCTGTGGAAGCAGTATCCGAAGGGGAGAGAGAGTCCCGGGGAATGACTGATAAGTGACCCAGGCCTTACGTGGCTACCTGTAGCCACCTTCTTAGTAGCTTGGAAGGGAGGACTGAGAAGCAGTCTGTCTGGAGCCCAGAGTTGTCTTATAAACCTTGGAAGTGATAGACAGACAGATTCTTCCCCGTCACTGTGAAATGTTGGGGCAGGTGGCTTGGCTGTTTTTCACTCTCTTCTGTATAAATCAAGAGGTGGATGGCCATATCCAGCAAGTAGACCAGCTGCAGTAGATAGAGGACCTTGGGCAACAGCTGGCTACTGTGGAGGTCATGTCTTGAGGTGTGGGAAGCACTGCCTCCTTCAGAAATGTCTTCAGAAGTGTAAGTCCTTCTGTCTGAGAAAACCCCTGGGAAAATCCCTTGGTATTGCATGCTAGGCTGGCTATTCATCAAAAAGTGGAGGTGGAGGAACCCCTAGCCCAGGGGGGAGGACTGGGAGGGCCGCCTACCTCTACCTGGCACAAAGTGTACCCAACCTGCACAGCCGTGGAGCTGTAGGAAGCGGCAAAATAAAGCAGACAGTGGGTGAGACAGTGCCCACGTGGCCGCTATGGCTGCAGGACGATGGGGCTGATAACATACAACTGAGCCCACAGGAAATGTCCCAGCATAGCCAGCACCCCCTCTGTGAGACAGGCGCTGTGGGGTGTGCAGAGGATGGCCCCAGAAGCAGGTAATCAGACTGTGATAAATTGGTTGATGGCAGTAGCTGGCCTGGTTTGGGAGAATCCAGATGACCTCCTGGAGCAAGTCACTAAATGGACAACCTATTTAGCCTTTTTTCAGGATTAAATTTTATTTCACATTGATAGAAATCATGAAAAATATTTACACTGTCCCACATTATAGCACAATATTTCAACGGAATAGTTTTTGCTGTAAATAAGATTTTGCTGATTTGTATAACTGAACTAACTCTACAGTTCTTCAAGGTAAAGCAGAATGACTTAGTAAATTATTGTTTAACATTTTTGAAGTCCTGGACACAGAGCATGGATCTGGGGCTGGGATTTTATTTATTTATTTGTCTGTTTATTTACTTTTTTAGTACCAGGAATTGAAAGCAGGGCCTTATGCTTGCCAGGCAAGTACTGTGCCCCTGAGCTATTCCCCAGCCCCTGTTTAACATTTTTAAATTCAGAAATAAACATATGACTTTATTATAAACATCCTATGTAGTCCATTACTGGATTATCTTCATGTCAGCACCATAAAGGTGCATTCTTGACACTGTCTTGGTAATATCAGCCTTGATTAACTGTGCTATGTGAAATGGGCACAAGACAAATGATGTTTGCACTGCAGTACTGTAACCCAGGTGAGGAACTGCTGACAGCACGTATGAAGGACATGGTCCTGGAGAGCGGGCTGGCTGGCCCGATTCGGTCAGCAGCATCCTTTCTAGCACCCAGATCCACGGTGCTGTCGCTGCCTTGGCCAGACTGGGATAGGTGGGAGTGAAGTGCCAAGGCAAGGTGAGATCTATAAAAAACTACAGTAGCAGAGAAAAAGAAGAGGAGTCCCAGGGAAGTGGGGCCATCTCCCCGAGGACAGGCTGTGGGACCACTGAAGGTCGGTCAGTGCCAGATTTGGATGGGCCTGCTGGCTACCAGCCTCACCACAGATAAATGAGACAGGCAGATTTTGAATATGTTGCTGACTTTGTGGAGAAGTTAGGCCTAAGCAGCAATACCAACAAATGGGCCAGGGCCAGAGGTACAAAAGTATTTGTCTAATGAGTACAAACTATTCACGTGAGTCTGTATGGGAAGTGTGAGCTAGACCAAAAAAGATAACTGATAGAGAAACTCTCAGTGGAAAAAAATCCATTATAGAGAAAAAATTATAAATCATATTTAAATATTTCTTTCTCTGATTTGTCATAAGCTAGGAAGCCAAGAATGCTCTTTGAACTAATTGAGACAGCCAAGAAGGTAATTAAGTACATATTTGGTAATTAAGATCAACAATGAAATATTAGAGCTGAACCAAACTTTTGACAAATGGACTTAGTAGATATCTTTGGAGTGTTCCACCCAACAAGAACAGAATAAACATTCTTCTCAGCTGCACATGGGACTTTCTCCAAAATAGACCCTATATTATCTCATAGATATGCTTAAGTAAATGCAGAGGAATTGAAATTATCCCATGCATGTTATCAGACCATAGTGCAACGAAACTGGAAATCATTAGCCAAAGAAACCACAGAAACTCCATAAACACATGGAAAATAAATAATAGCCTTCTGAACAACCAGTAGATTACAGATGATATTAAAGAAGAAAATAGTTTCTATAATTAAACTATAATGCAGATATGGCATACTGGAATTTATGGGGTGCAATGAAAGTAGTCCTATGAGGGAAGTTTATAGAGTAAATTCCCTCATTAAAAAAAGAGCAAGCTCAAATAAATAGCCTAATGTTGAACCTCAGCCTTCTAGAAAAAGAGCATGTGAAACTTAAGCATGTATAAGGGAGGAAATGATAAACATCAGAGCAGAAATTAATGTAATCAAGATTAAGAAAACAATACAATCAATGAATTGAAGAGTTCATTCTTTGAAGGATACTTGACCAACCCTTAGCCAATTTTATCAAAAAAGGAAAGAAGACTCAAATCCATACAATTAAAAATACGAAAAAAAAAAAAAAAAGAATACGAGCGAAATCATAATGGATCCTGAAGAAATCCGAACGATTGTCAGTACCTCCTTTGAGAACCTGTACTCTAAAAAGATGGAAAACATGGAAGAAATAGACAGATTCCTAGATACATATGAATTGCCAAAGCTGAATCAAGATGGTATGAGAATTCTAAATAACTCTGTATCAGTCAATGAAATTGAAGAAGTAAACTACCAACAAAGAAAAGCCCAGCTCCTGAAAGATTCACTGCTGAATTCTACAGGAACTTTAGAGAAGATCTAATTCCATTACTCCTCAAACTATTTATTTATTTATTTTTGTCTTTTTGAGACAGGGTCTCGCTTTGCAGTTCAGGCTGGCCTTGAGCTTACTTAGTAGCCCAGGCTGGCATCGAACTTGTAACGATCCTCCTACTTCAGCCTTCTGAGTGATGTGATTACAGGTGTGAGCCACCACGCCTGGCCCCTCAAACTCTTTAATGAAACTGAAAGGTAAGCAATACTCCCAAAGTCATTCCTGGGAGCAAGCATTACTCTGTTTTTTCTTTTTTCTTTTTAAAAGTATAAAAAACAAACAAAGAAAACCAAAACAGCAACAACAACAACAAAAAAGGAAAACATTAACAAAAAGACACAAAGTAGCACAAGAGCAGTACAATCAAAATTGAATTATAGACAAAGCAACAGGGAATCACCAATGACTGTTGCACCACACATTGACAATTTCAAAGGGCATGTTTCTGAAATCATATAGACATACAATTTTGATCAAACAATCATGAACTGTTCCCTACCATAAAGCGACACAGGTCAACAGTGGCACCATATTAGCCATCCTGCATATACATACATAGATACGTATTTGTCCCTTTCTCCCTCTTCCTCCTCCCCCCATCCCACCTGCTCCCTACCTTTGAGCAGATTCCCTTCACACCACCCAATCCACACTCCCACCCTCAGGTTCCCACACCGGTGACACAATACACTGCCTGCACATGAACCTCTAATCTACTTCGCTTATGAGTATGGTGTCCAATTGTGAGCATTTGCCTACAAAGGCCCCAAACCTGTCCTTCTTCATAGCTGAGTAATATTCCATCATATAAAAATGCCACATTTTTTAAATCCAGTCCTCTGTGGATGGACATTTGGGTTGCTTCCACAATTTAGCTATTACAAATTATGCTACTATAAACATGGTTGCACATATATCGTGGTGATATTATGCTTTCAGATCTTCTGGGAAAATACCCAGAGGAGGAATAGTTGGGTTGAATGGGACCTCTAGACCAAGTCTGCTAAGGAATCTCCAAACTGATCTCCACAGTGGTTTCACCAGTCTGCATTCCCACCAACAGTGCAGAAGAGTTCCTATTTCTCCACAGCCTCGCCAGCATTTGTTATTGGATGATTTCTTTTCTTTCTTTCTTTTTTTTTTTTTTGCGGTACTGGGGATCAAACTCAGGTGGATGATTTCTTAATGGTGGCCAATCTTACTGGGGTGAGATGAAATCTCAATGTTGTTTTTGTTTGCATTTCTCAAATGACTAAAGATGTAGAATATTTTCTCATATATTTATTTGCCATTTGTATTTATCTGAGAAGTGTGTATTAATCTCAGATGCCTATTTCTGGATTGGGTCTTTGAATTTGGACAGGTTCATGTTTTTTAATTCTTTGTATGTTCTAGATAGAAGACTTTTGTCTGAGGGACAGCCAGCTAGGGTTTTTTCCCAGTCTGCAGGTTTTCTTTTCACTTTGCTGGTGATTTCTTTAAATGTGCAAAAGCTTTTCAGTAAGATGAGGTCCCAGTTACTGATTCTTTGAAGTGTTTCCCTTGCAGTTTGATTTTTGTTCTTGAACTCTCTGCCTACTTCTATGTCTTCAAGATTTTTACCTACTTTCTCCTCCAACAGATTTAGAGTTCCTGTTTTAATATTGAGATCTGTGATCCACTTTGACTTGAGTTTGGTGCATGGTGATAGACTTGGGTCTATTTTCAGTCTTTGGCAAGAGGCAAGCCAATTTTTCCAGCACCGTTTATGAAACAGGCTATCTTTTTTCCAGTGAGTTTGTTTGGCCCATTTGTCAAATATTAGGTGGCTGCGTGTGTTTGTGGTTATGGCTGCATCTTCCAGTCTGTTCCATTGATCCTCAGATCTGTGTTTTAGCCAGTACCAGGTTGATTTTATTATAGTAGCTTTGTAGTATAATTTCAGGTCAGGGATTGTGATTCCACCTGACTTGTCCTTGTTGCCCAGGATTGCTTTTGCTATTCTGGGTCTCTTCTGGATCCAGATGAATTTAAGGCATGTTTTCTCTAGATCTGTGATGTATGCTGATGGTAGTTTAATGGGAATTGCGTTGAATCTGTATAACAATTTTGGTAGTATACCCATTTTCACAATGTTGGTTCTTCCTTACCACGAGCAGGGAATGTTTTTCCATTTACTGAAATCCTCATCGATCTCTTTTTTCAGAGTACTATCGTTTTCATTGAGTAAATCTTTTACATTCTTTGTTAGATTGATTCCTAAATATTTCAATTTCTTGGATGCTATTGTAAAAGGCAGGGTTTCCTTAATTTCTCTCTCAGACTGTTTGTTGTTTGTGTATAGGAATGCTATTGATTTTTGGGTGTTGACTTTGTATCCAGCTATTCTGCTGAATTTGTCTATTAATTGAAGGAGTCTTGTGGAGTTTTTGGGGTCTTCCATGTAAATAATCATGTCATCTGCAAATAGTGATAGTTTTACTTCTTCCTTTCCTTTCCTTATTCCTTTTAGTTCTCTATCTTGTCTAATTGCTCTGGCTAATACTTCCAGAACTATGTTGAATAGTAGTGGTGACAGTGGACATCCTTGTCTTGTTCCTGAGTTTAAAGAGAAAGCTTTCAGTTTTTGCCCATTTAGTATGATGTTGGCTCTTGGTTTGTCATAGATGGCTTGATCAGATTGAGGTAAAGGCCATCTATTCCAATTTTTTCTAGGGTTTTTAACATGAATGCATGTTGGACTTTATTGAAAGCTTTTTCTGCATCTATTGAGATGATCATGTGGTTTTTGTTTTTGACTCTATTGATATGATGTATTACATTAAATGATTTGTGAATATTGAACCATCCTTGCATTCCTGGAATAAATCCAACCTGGTCATGGTCTATAATTTTCCTTATGATTCACTGCATTCTATTTGCTAGCATTTTATTGAGTACTTTTGCATCTATGTTCATTAGGGAGATTGGCCTATAGTTCTCTTTCTTAGTTGGTCTTTCTCTGGTTTTGGTATCAGTGTAATACTTGCCTCCAGAAATGAGTTAGGGAGAATTGCTTTCTTTTCAATTCCATTGAAGAGTTTGAGGAGTGTTGGCATTAAATCTTTGTTGAATGTTTTATAGAATTCTGCTGTGAATCCATCAGGGCCTTGGCTTTTCTTTGTTGGTAAGTTTTTAATGACATTTTCAATCTCATTAACTGATATTGGGTTGTTCAGGATTTTTGTATCTTCCTGATTCAATTTTGGTAGTTCGTACATTTCTAGGAATCCATCCACTTCTTGTGAGTTTTCTATCCTATGGGAGTAAAGATTTTCAAAGTAGGTATTAATGATCTTTTGAATTTCTGTGGGATCTGTAGTGATTTCATCCTTTTCATTCCTTATTGCATGAATTTGAATTCTTTCTTGTTTTGATATGGTTGGCTAGGGGTTTATTAATTTTGTTTATTCTTTTGAAGAACCAACTCTTTGATTCATTTATTTTTTGTAGTGTTTTCTTCATTTCAACTGCATTAATTTCTGCCCTGAGTTTTATAATCTCCTTTCTTCTTTGGACTTTTGGTTTGGCTTGTTCTGCTTTTTCTAGAAATTTGAGGTGTAGCATTAGGCTATTTATTTGCTCTCTTTCTGTTTTCTTTATATGTGAGTTCATTGCTATAAATTTCCCTCTGAGGACTGGTTTCATTGCATCCCACAGGTTCTGGTAGGTTGTATTTGCATTTTCATTTGTTTGTAGATATTTTTAAATTTCTTCTTTAATTTCTTGTGTGATCCATTGGTTATTCAGGAGGTTGTTGTCTAATTTCCAAGTGTTTATGGGGTTTTTGGAGTTCCCTTTGTCATTAATTTCCAATCTCATTGCACTGTGGTCAGATAATATGCATGGGATAATGTCAATTCTTTTGCATTTAGGTAGGTATGCTCTATGGGCTAGAATGTGGTCTATTTTAGAGAAAGACCCATGTGCAGCTGAGAAAAATATGTATTCTGATGTTGTGGGATGGAACACTCTGTATACATCTACTAAGTCCATTTGTTTGCACCTTTGGTTCAGGTCTGTTATTTCTTTGTAGAGTTTTTGTCCAGTTGACCTGTCTCTTTGTGTCAAAGGGGTGTTTAGGTCCCCTATTACAATAGTGTTATTAATTATTTAGTTCTTCATGTCTGTTAAGATTTGACTTATAAAGTTTGGTGCTCCAGCATTTGGTGCATAAATGTTTAGGATTGTTATCTCTTCTTGCAGCTTTCCCCTAACTAGTATGTAGTGGCCTTCTTTATCTCTTTTGATTGTTTTTGGATTGAAGTTTACATTATCTGCAAACATAATAGCTACCCCTGCTTTTTTCTGGGACCTTGTTGCATGGAGAATTGTTTTCCATCCTTTAACTATCAGTCTGTGGATTTCTTTTTAAGTAAAATGTGTTTCCTGTATACAGCATATTGTTGGATTTTATTTGTTAATCCACTCTGCCAGTCTGTTTCTTTTGACTGGTGAATTGAGGCCATTTACATTAATGGTTATAACTGTTATATGTTGGCTTATTCTTGTCATGCTATTTACTTGTTGTTGCTTTCCTATTTTTGCTATCTGTTTACTTGCTTGTTCTGCTTAAAGCTTCCTTTCTATTATTGTTCTTGAGATTGTCATCTCTTTCTTCTCTGTCAAGCATTTCTTTCAGTGCTTTTTGTAATGTTAGTTTGGCACTCATGAAGTTCTTCAGTTGTTCTTTGTCGTGGAAATATTTTATTTCTCCATTGAATTTGAAGGATAATTTTGCAGGATACATCAGTCTGGGTTGGAAGCTGTTTTGTTTCAGAATCTGTAATACCTTGCTCCAAGCTCTTCTTTATTTCATGGTTTCTGTTGAAAAGTCTGCTGTGATTCTTTTTTTTTTTTTTTTTTTGGAAAGCTATAAAACTTTATCCAATGGGATCACATAACAAATCACATGGATTTCACAGAAACAATTTATATGTCAGTAAATCCCTAATATGATTATGAGTAATGTGGAAGGTTTATTCTTGTTTGTTTCAGGCCTAATTAGAAGTCATTCTGCTGTGATTCTGATGGGCTTTCCTTTATAGGTGATCTGTTTCTTTTCTCTAGCTGCTTTTAATATTGTGTTCTTTTCTGGATGTCTGGAATCTTGACTTTTATATGTCTGGGTGTGGCTTTATTTGGGTTATGTCTTGTTGGGGTTCTATATGCTTTATTTAACTGCACTTCAGTATCTCTTACCGTGTTTGGGAAATTTTCTGCTATTATTTCTGCAAATATTCTTTTTATATCATTTGTGTTGCCTCCTGCTATTTCATTGATTCCTATTATTCAGATATTATTTCTTTTTTGCCTCATCTTGGAGCTGTTGGATTAATTTTTCCTGGATCCTTGATGACTTTAAGAGATTCTTCCTTTCATGGTCACTAGCTGCCATGCTGTCTTCAAAATCTGAAATTCTATCTTCAGCTTCATTGAAGCAGTTTTGCAAGCTTTCCAAGAAAGTTTTCAATTCCTGGCAATCTCTTTGAGTCTGTGTCATGTGTTCTAATTCATTCCGATTCATTCTAATTCTAATTCATTCTAAATTGTTCATGTAATGTTTCCTATGTTCTTCTATTCTTTTATCTGTTTCTTCTCTATATGAGTGGAGCATTTCTTCCATTATTATTTTCACTTCATTTTTTGCCTGAGAGATTATTTCTGCTTTAATCTCTTCTATGGCCTGATGGAGTTGTTTGTTTCAGAAATGGCAGGTATGTGGCTTCCTAGTTCTCCTATATCATTGTTTCCTGGACTTGTTCTGGGTGGGTTGAGTTCTGTGGCTGCGTTTTCCTCCTCTGTCTTGTCATTGTGGGTGTCAGATGAAAAGTGTTGAGCTACACACTACCCAGACAGCTCACAGATGACTCTAACAACCCTAGTTTACCTGGATATCACACTTATCCCCAGATGTTAGCTAACCGTGAAGCACGGGGCCCAGAAACCCCAGATGATTGCTGAGGTGCCAGGCTCAGAGCTTACCTGCGATGGTGGGGGAAAGTTGACTTGCTGGGCAGAGCACCAGCGTGGGTCTTACCTGTCAAAGGTCCACTGCAAAGCTTGCTGTACTGTCGCAGTGAAACTGGGCACCCTTTCTGCAGGAAACTTCAGGAAAGTCTCGCGGGCACCGCCACTCTGGTGGAGTTTATTCACCCGGCTAGAGTCTCACAGGAAAAGCTGCTCCCATAGTTCCGCCAAGCTGGTCTGGCTCTCTGCAAGAAAGTCTCGCAGAAGCGGGTGCTCTAATGGCGCCCAGGGCCAGGCAGAGCACTGTGTACCTCGGAGAAGCTGCTCCCTTAACTCCGCCGGGCTGGTCTGGCTCTCTGCGGGAAAGTGGCAGGGGCGCAGGCGTGGGCACTCTAATGGTGCCCAGGGACAGGAAGAGCACAGTATTGCAAGCATTACACTGATAACAAACAAGAGAAGGTTTTAACCAAAAAAGAGAACTACAGGCAGTCTGTCTAATGAATATAGATGTAAAAATCCTCAGTAATGCAAGTCAAGCAATGTAAAATACCACATTAACAGAACCTAGGACAAAAACCTCATGATCATCTCAGTAGATGCAGAAGAATTATTTGATCAAGTCCAACATCCACTCATGATAAAAACTCTACAGAAAATTGGAATAGAAGGTCTTTATCTCAATCTGATAAAAGCCATCTATGACAAACCAAAAGCCAAAATCATACTAAATGGTCAAAAACTGAAAGCTTTCATTCTTAAATCAGGGTCAAGACAAAGATGTCCACTATCATCACTCCTATTCAATATAGTTCTGAAAACATTAACCAGAGCAATTAGACAAGAGAAAGAAATAAAAGGAATAAGGATTGGTGAGGAAGAGGTGAAATTATCATTATTTGTGGATAATACGATGTTCTACATAGAAGACCCCAAAAACTTTACCAAAAGACTCTAGATTTAATAACCAAATTTAGTAGCATAGCAGGATATAAAGTCAGTGCTCAGAAAATCAGTAGCATTCCTATACACAAATAACAAACTCACTGAGAGAGAAATTAGGGAAACAACAAGTTTAACAATAGCATCAAGAAAAATGAAATACTTAGGAATCAAACAAACAAAGGAAATAAAAGACTTTCATACTGAAATTCACAGTACTCTGAAAAAGGAAAGATATTCCTTGTTCTTGGATAGGCAGAATCAACATATAGTGAAAATGGCCATAGTTTCAAAACTGTTACACAGATTAGAACTAGAAAAAACAATCCTAAAATTCATCTGGAACAAGAAGCTACCTAGAATAGCAAAGTGATTCTGGGCAACAAAGGCAAGGCAGGGGCATCACAATCCCCTACATGAAATTATACTACAAAGCTACTGTGATAAGAACAGCATGGTATTAGCAAACAAACAAACAAGCAACAACAACAACAAAGCAGACATGAAGATCAATGGAACAGAATAAAAGAGGCAGAAACAACTCCAAACACACTCAGCCACCTTCTCTTTGACAAAGGGGGTCAAACATCTTCCTTGAAGAAAGCTTCTTTAATAAATGGTGCTGTGAAATTGGCTTTCCATATGCTGAAGATTAAACTTAGACCCATATCTCTCATGTGCATTAAACTAAAAATAGAAATATATCAAAGATCTTAATATTAAAGCAGAATACTAAATGTGCTGGAAGGTAATACAAGTAAAACTCTTAAAGACATAGGTATAGGCAAAGACTTTATGAACAAAACTCTGATTGGGCAAAATATTACAAAGATGAACAGCTGGATTCTCATCATATTAAAAAGCTTTTGTATCACAGGAGAAACCACCAACAGAGTGAAGAAACACCCCACAGAATGGGAAAGTATTTTTACCAGCTGTTCCTTAGACAAAGGACTAATATCTGGAATATATAAAGAACTAAAAAAATCAGACCCCCCCAAATTCAAACACCCAGTCCAAAAATGGACATCTGAAATAAATCGACAGTTTTCAGATGAAGAAGTACAAAGAGCAAATAAATGTATGAAAAAATGTATACCACCACTGGTCACTGGAGAAATGAGAATTGAAAAAACACCCCAATTCTATCTCTGGAAAGAATGGCTCTCATCAAGAAATCAAGCAATAACAAATACTGGCAAGGCTCTGGGAAAAGAGAACCCTTTCCACTGTCGGTGGGAGTGCAAGTTGGTACAAGCAGTATGGAAATCAGTATGGAGTTTCCTCAAAAAACTGAAACTAGAAGTTCCATTTGACCCAGTTATTCACCTGCTTGGTATCTTCCTGAAAGAGTTTTAAACATCATACCAAAGCAATATATGCACACCCATGTTTATAGCAAAACAACTTGTAATAGCTAAATCTTGGAAACAGCCCAGATGCCTATCAATGGCCCAAAAAATAAAGAAAATGGTTTTTGTACACAATGGAATACTATTCTGCCATAAAGAAAAAGTTGAGACATGGATACATACTTTCAGATAAATAGTTGCATCTTTAGGCAAATGGATGAGACTATACTTTTAAGTGAAATAAATCAGGCACATATATTTATTTATGGATTTATTTTTGGTACTGGGAATCAAACTCAGCACCTTGTGCCTGCCAGGGAACACATATTTAAATATTGCATTGTTTCTCTTTTGTTAGAAGTTGAAAGTGCAAATAGGGACCAAAATGGATGATAGATATTGGGAAGTAGGAAGAAAATGTTCAAGTGGAATGGGGAAGGAACAAGGGAAGGGAGAGGAGGGAGGGAAGGGAGGGAATCGGGATAAAAAAGAATGGAAGGAAAATAATAGAAACAAGGTTTTGTAAAGGGAAAGGGGAAGATGGATTGAAGGGAAGGGAGGAGAATGAGAAAAAAAGAATTAAGATATTTTATGTATAGGTACAAATTCCCTATGATGAATGTGATTATGTATGTAAAAGTGTACCAATAAAATTAATTTTTAAAAAAGTGACTAGTAATCCTAGCACTCAGGAGGCGGAGGCAGGAGGATCATTGTGAGTTCAAGACCAGCCTGGGCTACAAAGTGAGCTCAAGACCGACCTGAACTGCATAGTGAGACCCTGTCTCAAAAAGACAAAAGAAAAAAAAGCGACTAGGAAGGAAAAGTAGGTGTATTTCGATAATACACTTTTCAGAACACACTAGCTTGATTCTGAGACGCAGCTTTCTCTCGGCTGACAGCTTTCTTCTCTGTTTGGCCCCATTTATGTTCTTTCTTCTACAAGATGAATTTCCTGGGTTTTCTTTACCTCTGCTTGTTTCCTTTGAGAAATCATTGAGTCCTGTAACTTCTAATAATCCCTCGGGTCCTACACTGGAGATTAATCTTGAACCCTCTTTTTCTAAGCTCCAATGATGTTTCCACTTAAATTTCTCACTCACCTCTCAAGCTCTGCCTATTCAAAGTAAAGTTCACTATTATACCCCGAAAACAAGGTCTCCTCACCAATATTCTAAATCTGATTTTATAATTACTGGTCAGTCCATAAAGGTCCAAATCCCGAAAACTATTCAACCACATTTTAATCTCTTGTCCCTTTAGCCAATCCACTGCTATGAGAATCTTCCCACAGTGTTTACCCAGTCATTCCTTCTACATTCTCCAACCTCCTGAGCCATTTTGCCCATTGACTTGCTTCATTTCCTTGTCCAGCTTTCATTCTACAGTAGATCAGTACACTAATCCTCACTAGAACCCAAAGTCCCTTACTGCTCATTCCTATCAGCCTGGCTTGACCCCAACCATCTTTTTTGTCTTATATGGGGAGGCTGAGCAGTACTGGAAAAATTACTCAGAGGAAAGATAAACTAGGACTCCTTGCTCCAGTGAAGTGAGGCCTGAAGACCGAGGATGCCAACTCCTGTCACATTCCAGGGTAATGCACTAGCCTACCTACCAATGACATCTAGAGATGTGGATGAAAACAGATTTTGTGTTCTTTCTCTTACTCTAGCCATGAATTCTTCTGTCAGACTCTCTTAGGGGAGCTTCAGGGAAAGCTTGACGGGTGTCTTCTGAAGCTTGGAGGGGGCGCAGGTGGGCATCAGACTCACTCCCAGAGGAAAGTCTGTGTGAGCGGTTGCTGAAGTAGGCCATGTCAGCGCAGCAGGGAGCTGTGGTCAGGAGAGACCCACACTTGGCCTATACTAAGCTAAAGCTGCACTTTTTCAGGGGCCAAATATAAAACCCACCGGAGGAATGTGAGTCTGTTCTGTTTTCAAAAGAACCACTGATCTTCAAAGAAAGACACAGAGGGCTTCCTATAAAGAGTGAGGTATTGACAGAAGGGATGGGAGGTGTCAATGGATAGCAAAGCAGAGGGGGAGCTGGTTAAAAAGAGGCATTACCATTACTAGAAGTCACAGGACTCAGTGCGAAGGAATGGCATTTGGAATGGTCCAGCAGCAGAGGGTCTGTGGAAGTCAGAGACATTGAATGAGAGAATCTAATGTCAAAGCTCTTCAGCCTTAGTGCTTAGAGGGCAGCTGTACCAGCTTATCCCTGTCAGCCAAGTAAGAACTTCCCTCCTCTTTCTTTCCTGCAGCTTCTGCTTCCATCCTGGAGGACCAGGTAGGGTGTTAGGGTCAGAGGAAGTGGCATTGACAGAGACATTAAGATAAGCATCCCATTCTCCAGTGTGGCCCTAACAGCCTAAGGAATACCCATGCTTGCAAAGGAGTTTGGAGTTTTAATATAATAGTTCTGGCCATATTAATTTATAAATCTGTACCAGTTAGGATTTTGTAGAGGAACAGGTTTAATATTTAAAAAAAAAAATATATATATATATGATATAAAAAGGATTCACAGTGTAGGATCACAATGACCGCCTGCAGAGTCAGTGTAGAAGAATGCAAAAAGGCTGCCTGAAGGATGGAAAGCTGCAGGATCCAGTCAAAAGCTAAAGGCCTGGAGCACACTGCAGAGTCCTATGTGAGCCCATCTCAGGAAGCAGAAGTGTCTGAGTGAGAAGACTGAGGAGTCTGTGGTGCATTGGAAGCCTAGAGGTGGGTTCCAAAGGTGCTGGCAAAGCCTGGAGCTCTGCCAAAGAAGCAGAAGCAAAACTACTTCCTTTCCCTTTTCATTCTATCCAGACTGCAGGTCTACACACACTGAGACTGGATCTTACCTCTTTGGAAAGTCAATCATCCAGACACATCTAGAGCTGGGCTAAATGAGTCAGGTGGGCATTCCTTATTCAAGTTGACACCACGGTTAACTATCACAAGGCTGCAATATGGGTCTTAGGTGATCAGAGACCTTTTATAGTCTGAGATGACCAGAGAATCAGAAGACCTTCCAAGTATTTCATCTAAAGGGGAGGAAAGAAGTGAAGCAAAAGAGGGTTCAAATGGCAGATAGAGGGAGTGTATCCTAGAGGCATACTGTTTGTTCAGCGTGTATGAGGTCCTGGGTTCAATCTCCAGCACTATACAAACACAACAAAACAAAACAAGACGTGTACTGTAACAACCATTGCTAATTCCTACCATTTTTGTCTGAAATCCTTATCATTTTTATTGTTTTTGTCTTGTTTGGTTTTGTCTTTGTTGTTATTTTTCTCTTTAAAATAAAAAGCAAAAACAAAACAAGACAAAACAAAATGCCCAAATGATCAATTGGAGATTAAGAATGAATTGTTTTCCCTTTGCTCCCTAGGAGTCCAGGTTGCTCAATGTGATCATTCAGTTAATATTACTGTCTACATAGATTGTCTCAATCCAGGCTAGGTCTCAACCTTTAAGCCATGACAAACCCATCTCTTTGTCTTCTGGTGGACATGGTCAGCTACTGTCAGAAAAACCTACCAGATCCCGAACTTTATGCTTCTACCTGACTCAGATCAGCTCTTCTCAGTCTTACAGAGAAAGTCAGATCCACCAGATGGGAAGAAGCACCTCATTTCTTCTACACCATTTCTTTGCCCAATGGAGTTTAGAACTATATTTAGAGAATTTTAATTGTAAATTAATACATATGTTGCAAGTATATAATGGATAATTCTACTGTTTAAAAATAGCATGTTCTTCTAAGCAGGTGGACTATTTCCTCTGTAATCTGATTTTCAATATTAACCTATCATCTCATTTATATAATGTAAAAAGAAACTTTTAACTTCATTTGAATTTTAGGAACTTACTCTATTGATGTTAAAAATCTATTAGCGGATCCAAAGTCAAATTTTAATTTATAAGTATTGCATTCTATAAAATATGTCTACAAGATTACCATTTTAAAAAGATTACTCTATATATAGTATTTCACAATATTTGAAACAGGGGCGTTTCATGTCTTGGCTGTTACCCCCAGAGAGGCTTTCTAGGCCCAATTCTCTTCTATCTAATTACAACTTCATTTTAAAAGCAGTCAGGAGCGTATATGCTCTGAACATTTAAAAATGTTACATTTAATGTATCTAATGAGTTTTTAATTCCAGTATAACTGACAAAAATAATTGAAAAACAGAATTGCTAATGGAAGTATGCTTCTCTGTGAAAGTAATTTACATTGCCATAAAAGAACTCTAAGTTCATTATAGGAAATTTGAAAATCACAGGAAAGTATAAAGAATAAAATAAAAATCAGATATAATCATACCACTACTTCTAACCCATTCTTGAGATTTTCCAGTCTTTTCTATTTTTCACAGTTGGCAAAATAATGCACATACTTTATAAAACCCTGCTATTTTCCCCACTGAACCTTAAATTGAAGCCATATTTTTTCCTTTGCTGTATAATAATCTCCAGCAATGTAGAAGACTGAATTGTATTCTATTACATTATAATGTGTCATAATTTACTATATTATAATGTATATTGTATATAATACCATAGAGAAATATATGGTCTCATTCTATTACCATTTAGCAATTCTCAGCATCCTTATATTTAGAAATATAAAAATTTGGTATGTAGTTTCTAGCATGTATTCAAGTTTGGTATTTTAATCCGCTCATCAATAATCCTAATTTAGTTTTGCCGAATTGCATTTACTTCGTAGTTTGTGCACAATTGCAGTCCTTTAAATTTGGCAAAAAGACAAAGGCACTAAACTTTTTAGGCTTCTGAATTTGCGGTCTCTACCCGTGGACTTTCATTGCCTTCTTTATCCTTTGTTAGACAGCTAACTATTCCTCCCTGTGTTTTCCTTCAGTATAAAGTTTGCTTCCATTGGATCTTTTCCTTCTAGTTGCTCATTACAGAAAACACAGATAACACACAGAAGGCTTGCGTTTGACTGTGAATTAAGACTGGAACTATCTATCATCATGCTGAAGTATAAAGTCAGAACGCCAGGTTTTAAATTTATCCAATGAAATTGTTGGTGGTCTGAAGCTTGCCAAGTCTGTATGACTAACATTTTCTCTGACTGCAGATAGGTCTTTAAGGAAAGGCAAAGCATAGCATAAATTTGTTTAATAAGAATGAAATCAGAGCAGGAGGTTTGGGATTTGACCTTTGGAGTGCTCAGTGGTACAGGCTAAGGCAGCCCAACATGCGCATCCTTATAATTAAGGTTTGGGGTGGAGTTAGGGTAAGGCTAAGAAATCCATCAAGGAGATGCGCGCCATCTTGACCCCCCTCATGAGACGGCCAGTTGGCCTCCTTGATACATCTCCATGGGGTGCCTTTCTTTTTAAAAGTTCTGTCTTGGCAGTTTGCTTCTTTTTTCATTCTCCTTCCTGGCTGCCCACGATTTCTGCTGTCCTGATCCTCCTCCAAAGTCTCACTATGCTTTCTCTGTCTTTGCATTCTGATTTTCAGCCCTGCATCTCTGAAGCAGGAGGTTTATGTGCCTTCTGTCCTGGGGCTTGGGGACATCGCTGATGTGGCTCACGGCTGGCACCTGGATCAACGGCAGCATGACGCTTCCTGCCTACCTAGTGGGTGGGTGGGACTATGTGATGGCTTTTGTTCTTTAATTTATGAACAAAAATAATGCCTGCCATTTCTAGGTTAGAACATTTAATTGCCATGACAAGAATCTTTCTTATTTTGCTACAGAGAGTAATGCTCCATGTGGGTGGTTGTTCATAAACCCAAATCACTGAGTGAGAGAGATGCTGAGGAGATAATTCCTGGTCACTTTGTGACAGGGTGAATGAGAAATCAACCTTTGATGTATTGAGTCACTGATATTTGGGGAATCTTTGTTATTACAGCACAGTTTAGCTCTACCCTGATTGAAAGAGTTTTTATTTTTTATTTTTAACTCCTTTTATCCCTTGATGGATTTGGCTTCATATTTATACTAGAACCAAATGAATTTCAATCTACTAGACTAAACCAGACTGATCTTCTGCGCAGGTCTCAGTTTACTGATTGCCCTGTCATATCTTCAGTTCCCATAGATCTTCAGTCTGATTGTTCCCCGAGGTATCTCAAATTGACCCCGTCCCCAAATTTATCATCTCTCCATTGACTGCGTCTTTTCTGTTGCCATTCAGTTAATAGCACTATTTCCCCCAATTACCTCAGCATTTTAACTCTGGAAATGTACAAATGTCCTCCTCACGGGCCAGGCTTACTGGGGGCAAGGTTCTGAAAGCAGAAAGCTCCAGTCCAAACATAAAGTCCAGGAACCAGAGACTGGATGGAGTTGTAGCCATTGGAGTCCCTCAGGATCTTCTCTCTTAAATTCTTCTTGACACTGAAGAGTTAGGCTCACTTTTCATATGGACTGACTTTTCTTTTCCACGGGTTGCTGAAAATGAAAACGATCATCTTCCCTATCAACCACCTAAAAAGAGTCCCCCCCACCCCCAACTGCCATTAAAAGGTCATCTGTAGTGATGGATGACAGTCCACGTCGAGCATTCGCTCTGCAGCAGGCTCCATGAACTGTGGTGGGGCTCTCTGCCTTCACCCTTTTGTCTCCACTGCATAGTTGTTGAAGAGCTGGCATCTAGCCCCTAAATGCAGCCAAGAAAGGGAAATCAAGGCTGATGTTGCAATGGTGAGGTAATATCAGATCTATGGTCCCTGAACCCAGGGACTCCACCTCAGTTTCATTATTTGTTTCTGCAGTTTTATGGGGGTTGCAAACCTGGCCAGCTGCCACTCCAAATGTCACAGGGGCATTTATTTAATCATCAAACCAAGTTCATGAGCCAATTGCTTCTCTAATCACTAGCACAAAAAGGAGAGGGTGATGAAATCAGACTTGGCTATACTGCAGGAATCAGGAACATATTTGAGATTGGCTGCTACTGCTGACATTTCAGTTATAATCAAAAGAAAATAGATAAGTGAGAGCAAAGTACCATCCAAAGAACAGAAAGTCTGGGGGCACAGTCCATGGTGACCTTTTCTTTAATTAAGGCAGTTTCTTAATACTGTTTTAATCTGAGAACCAGGGCCATTTGTTGGGTCACAAGGCTGGATGAGCACGCTGTACTTAAAGAGGCAAACATTAATGTGTTGAAATCAAACGTTCAGAACTAAGCTTACATTTGGAGCTCCACGGAGGTGGGATTAAATGAGAATAAATCAGGATCAAGCCGCTAGTATTGATATTGAGAGGTTGATATCATTCTTACCCCTAATTCTTTGCGACTAGTTTCCTTTCTCCTGTCTGCTATTTTAAGCAGGAATGGCAATTTCTGAGAGCCAGCATTAAGAAGTAGGTTAAGTTGGATTTATTATGTGAGTATCCATTTTAGTCTCCGGCTTTAAATGGGTTCCTCCTTCAATCCTCCACTGTGTCTGCTGTTCGCAAACCCAGAATTCCTCTGTGCTAACTGCTCCAGGGAAAATTCTTTTGGTGTTCAGCTGGGGTAGGGAGAATTGGCTGCCTAGCCACAAAGCACTGCTGAGGGGACCCAGAAGTTTATTCACTGCTTTCAAAGACTTGCAAACAGTTGTCCAGTGTTCCCTCCAGCCTTCAGAAGCAGTCGACAGCTTCAGGTCCTGAGGCTGGCTTCTGGGGACTCTGGGGCATGAATTGATTTGCTTCGGGTTGATTTTTTTCTCCTCCATGCCCACCACCTGCATGCTTACTATCCGTTTCCAAAAGTTTGTGGCTGTCAGTCATATGATATCATCTCCTTCTTCTCCCTTTCCCTCTCTCTCTCTCTCTCTCTCTCTCTCTCTCTCTCTGTCTCTCTGTCTCTCTCTCTGTCTCTCTCTCTCTGTCTCTCTCTCTGTCTCTCTGTCTCTCTCTCTCTCTCTCTCTCTCTCTCTCTTTCTTTGTGTTTCTGTGGTTTTATGTTTTATTTTTATTTAAACAAAATTCACTGTCCTTTTAGAGGGGTTTGGGAAAAGAAAAAAAAAATTGTGTGTTCAACCTTTCATGTTTACCAGATATCTCTTTCACTCATTTTTTCTGCGCAATTTTATTGTGTCTTTCAGAGCACTTTTGAATGTATCCGGAACCTAGTAAATGCTCAATACAAATCAAAGTGAAAATAATCATACAGTGGCTTCCCTGACTCATGTGGGGGTGGGGAGGCGGGCACTCAAATTACCCTGCAGGAAGATTTCTGAAAGCAAAAGACTATGCAACATATATCTAACTTTGTTAAAAACTGCATTTGTTATCTGTTGAGCCGTAACAATCATATTTAGGTGTAGGGATGTGGATAAAATGATAAAAAATTTTAGAACCACTTTGAGCAAAAATAAGCCAGACACAGACAAAGATCACATGTTCTCCATACTATGTGAAATCTAAAAAAGATAAGGAAGAAGTCGAAATGTGACCAGCTAGTACGGGTCCTTGCAATGGTAAAAATGGAAAGTAAAACTAAATATACAAAACAAATTTCCAGGGCTTGGGATATAGCTCAGTGGCACAAGCACATGCTTGGCAAGTACAAGGTCCTGAGTTTGATTCCTGGTACCAAACAAACAAAAAACCAAATTTACAGAAAATAAAAGCTATAGTTGGAAAGTTGGAGGGACGATAGGAAAGCTCTGGCTTGGGTAGCTGGAAGGGGTTTAGATTGGTCCTCCCACATGGGTTGGAGGCCAGCTTTCAAGGACGGGATGGTGGGCTGGGGTCTCATTGATCACTGTCTCTTTTTTTTTTTTATCACTGTCTCAATCCTGGTGTCATAGCTTTATAATCCTTATGGCTGAGGGAGGGTTTCTTTCCCAGGAAAGGACTGTTTCTCTATGGTGGTCTCGGTCACATGAGGCTCCACTTTCCTGGAAGCTCCAATTTCCTGGAGGCTTCTGGGTGTAACCTCGTGTCTCTAGAAACCTCTTATCTTGGTGTCCTCAGTCTTGAAGGGCTGAGATCATGTAAATTCAAGACTCCTCCACCCTGCCCCACCTGCACCTAGACAGACTCTCCTAACCAATCACCCTGCACCTAGGCAGAGCTGAGAAGTGATTTGACCCGCCATTTTCAAGGAACAAAGGATACAAAATGAAGGTCAAGTTTGTTCTGCTTTTAGTTCCCTATTGGGCCTTTGTAGGCCCAAGTGAAGAATCATGATTCATAACAAAAATGTCTTTTAAGTCCCTGACAATGTCACGACTGCATGGGAAGCAAGACAATATTATGAGAGAAGAGAACAAGAGGGATGATGGGGAAGAGGGGTACGGGTGGGTAATAAGGGAATGGACACCAGCAGAATGTATTGCACACGGCAGCCCCACCCCCATGAGAAATGAGGGGGGAAAGCAGAACAAGGGGATGGCGGAGACATGAAAATGACCCGAGTATGGTATGTGCATGTACAGATCTGCCAGAGTGAAGCCTACTAATCTACACAGCCAATAAGAAAGAGTGAAAAACAATTAGAACCTTGCCTGGTGAATTTCCTCTGTGTTTCTTCATCTGATACACTGTCGTTCTATTAGTAATGTAAATTGACCTTTTGCTATAGGCTGTCCTGACAGAGAGGAGCGACTATCTTTTTATAGCGAGAAAACAGCTGTGCATCCTTGGATTTGCCAGGAGAGAGAGGGAAAGTTGTCGGGGGGTGTGTGTGTGTGTGTTCCTATTTGTCATGGCAATGAACACTGAGGTGCTAGGGTGACACACCAGAGGTGCAGGGCTCTTCTGTCCTTTTCTGAGAACTGGACTGGCTTTATCCACTGACTCCAGTGGAGGGCCTGAAATTCTGCTTTTGATCAGTCAAAGCCTGGTCTTTTACACAGCACATTTCATGATGCCAACAGATAGTTTCCAGAGAGGAACTGGAAATTAAGTTGAGCTCTGGTTGCAGATGATTCTTTTTCATGCTTAGCTGCCCCAAAAAAGAGAGCGAGCGAGAAGCTAAATCTGCAAGTGAGCACACACCGCCAACTCGGGGCCTGGGAATGTACAGAGCTCTGTCCCTTTAGCTGCTGCCAGAGTGCCAGGGCGCAGTTCCTCTAAGCCCCCTGGCTTGCACTTTGGCAGTTCTCTCTTCCCCTTCCACAACCCCTTCTCCACATCCTCAAAATCATGCTGTTTGGAAGGAGCCCAATTCACACAGATTGGCAGAGACGTAATTGGTGTTTTACTTACCTTTGTCTCTTTTCTCTCTGTGTTTGATGATTCTGAGAATGAGAGATTTCCCTTCACCATCTTTTACCAAAAGAAACTCTTGAAAGACTTGCAGCGTTATAACTGAATTTTCTGATGTACTGTTCTAGGAAATAAAATTCATATTTTAAGATAGTTTTTCCACTTGCATTGCCCTCCTCCCTCCTCAGCCAAGCAGCCAGTACTGACGGGAAACATAAACACTGAGAATTGATTTTCCCCCCCTAAGGTGTTGTGACTACACAGGCAACATCCTCAAGATCTGATGTGTCAAAATGTTGATGTTGTCATTTAAGACCTTTAAGTCATTGTCATAATTGGTGCCTCCATTTGTGAGACTGTGTTTGTTTATATGCATTTCATCTCAAGTGATATTTCTTAGAATAATATTCACGAGGGTTTGGGGTTCCTGGAGTGAAAAGTGTTATATAAACTGAAATGATTACCCCCGGCAAAAGGTAATCTCCATGGTACACACCACCTGATTGCATGGCTCACATTTGCACAGTGTTTGCAGATAGAAGAGAGCTTTTCATGTATATTATTTCATGTAATCCCCCTGATAGCACTCTGAGGAACACATATGAGAAACTGGGGCTCCAGGAATTGTCCCATCTTGCCCTGCCACCAGACACACAGGTGTCTGTATGGGTGGGTAATTGATCTTTACCGTGTAGTTGTAAAGAAAATGTCCCAGGTAAATCAGCTTCTGAGAAGAGTCAGATAAATATAGAAGCACAAAAGGGTGCAGAATATTTAGAGGCATTTTATACTTTTTTCATGCCTTCTCAGGAGGAAAACTAGGCAGATAATTATAGGATGGGAGAGAGGGAAAATCAGCAAAAGCTATGAAATTAATAAAATTGATTTATCACAATTATGTATACATTTTCAATAAGGATACATATAATGAGGTGATAGATATAAAATGAGTTGAGTAAATCATAGGGTTTACCATAGATTAGGATTTAATTTAAGCTGTTGGGGAGGAAGAATGGGAGTTTACTGGGACATACGTAACCTCTGAACCGAGCTTTTATGGGAGCATTTCAAGGCAGTAAACAGTTCCTTTGGAAGAACACCCTTCTGGAAGAGAAGATCAAGCAATACAGTAATAGCTGTGGGTGTGATTTGATTTCTTCAGAGGTCTTGCCTAGAGGTCTAGTACTTGAAAGAATGCCTTATGTGCACAGCGTTCATAAACACAGCTGTTGATGACCACATTGCACTGTGGGAAGAACATGGTTTTGGGGAAGAGCACAGGCCTGGGTAGAGCAGGACACAGCCAAACTCCCAGATCGTCTGTGTGCTGGTTAGGTAACCCCAGGAAAACCTTCACTGCTGTGAGCCTCAGTTTACCTACGTGACTAGGGATTAAAAATGCTTCCTTTACAAAACAGTTGTGAGAATTAAATTGGATAAAATATGCAGGGTAGCTGGCGTGTAGAAGAGGCCCACACGTGGCAGCTGTTCTTACGGCTAACCTCCCTGCTTTTGCCCACAGAATCTGAACACGTGGGGGAAGAGCCCTGTTCATTTCTTTCTAAATTTTCTTCCATGTAACTCCAAGTTCAGGGGCCCTCAGAAAGGCTCTGATTTGACTGCAGTCAGTCCTGAGTCACCATAGTCTTGCTTCCAACTCACATCCTGACAGATAATTGGCTCAATTGGATGATTTTTTAAAAGGCCTTTTAAAAATTACTCTTCTGGCTGATCACACAGTAAGCGACAATTGGTCCAGAATCTGGCATGAATGACTGCAAGTAGGAATCAACATTTCATTTTTTATGCAACAAAAGAAAAATGTTTATAGCTTTCTCTGTTACACATGTAAATCTGTTCTGGAATCCTATTTAAGCAGTGTGAGGTAATGAATAGATTTCCTGGAATTGAAAGTGAGGATTATGCTGGTTCTGTATTCCTCTTCCTTGCTGTTACACTTCCCACTGCACTTATCTCAGCCCAACCTCCAGAGGTGTCATCTGATCATCCTCCCTCTGCACACAAGTAATCTCACACTAATAGAAGCAGGACAAAAGCGCCCAGGAAAAATAGGAAACTTACTGACTCGTATGATTTGGAAATTCTGCACGATAGCTGGCCTCATGAAGACACCAGGTTATCAAGCCCAATGGAAAAGAGATATTACTTTTTGATTACTCTGAGGAGAAAGTCCTAGGAAGGATTTTAATGGGCTCTACTTTTACCATGTGCCCATCTTTGAGCCATTTACCAGGACCAGAGGGACTTGGCATGTTGATTGATTGGTCAGCTGAGGTCATGTGACTATTCTTGAGTTGAGAGGAAGATGACATCATTATTCATAGTTCTCTGAGGATCACATAAGCTGGCCATCAGTGCAAGGAAGACAAACAGCATACATCTATTATTTGTACCCTGTGTTGTATCTGTTCTAGTGAGAAATATAATTGTGACCAAACTGATTCTCTCTGACTCCATTCCCTTTCCTCTTGTGTCAGCTGGTCAGAATCTTTTCATGATGAGATTTTCTTTCTTTCTTTCCTATTCCTAGTTCAGGATTCCAAGAAAGTGAATCTTACTTTTCTGTGTTTGTTAAACCAAAATGATTGGTAAAACAACACAATGGATTATTCTACATGTGCCACACAGGAATTCGGGTGTTTATGTTTGTATATACAGAAGTTGTTCAGTCCACAGACATTTGCTATGTTTGGAGAGAATTCATCTTGAAACCACAGTGACACATTTAGGAGGTAGATGAAAGAACAGTACTGTCACCTTACTGATTTTGAAAAACATGTATTAAAAGAAAGTTTAAAAAATCTTACACAACTCTTACTTTAGCACCATCTTTTTTTTTTTTTTTCTGTCTTTTTACACAGAGTCTCACTGTGTAGTTCAGGTCGGCCTTGAGCTCATTTTGCAGCCAGGCTGACCTCAAACTTGCAACAATCCTCCTGCCTCAGCCAACCAAGTGCTGGGATTATAGGTGTGAGCCACTATACCCGGCTTTAGCCCATATTATAGGACTGTGAAAATGACCACAAAAGCTGAGACTATGCAAAGTGATTTTAATAATCCATGGGAAAAATTATTGTCAGTCTGTGACTATTAAAAACTTTTTTGTTGAAACTTCAAAAACTTTCTTCTTCCCCATTATAAATATGTAAGGCAATAAAAATGGTAATAGTTCTTCAGCTCTGTAATTTAAAACATTAGAGATACTGATAATTGAAGTTTTCTTTCTTTCTTTCTTTTTTTTTGAAACAGGGTCTTGCTATGTAGTTCAGGCTGGCCTTGAGTTCACTATATAGCCCATGCTGGCCTCAAACTCAGCCTCCTGAGTGCTGGGATTACAGGCATGCGCCAACATACCTGGTGAGAAGTGAAGTGTTTTATTTCTTTTTAAAATCTTACCAAATATAAGCTTAGCTTGAACAGTGCTTACCTTAATCTCATCATAACACTTACCCTATGGAGCAAGGATCTTTCTCTATGTCTTGTTGAACTGTTATAGCCTAAGTTTGGATGACTGCTATGTTAGTCAGTTTTCCATTCCTGGCAAAAATGACTGAGACAATCAACTTATAATGCTGAAAGGTTTATTTTGGCTCACAGTCTAAGAGGGCTCTGCCCGCGGTTAGTTGACTCCACTGCTGTTGGGACTGTTGTGAGGCAGAACATCAAGCAGGAGCGCATGGTAGAAGAAGCTGTTCACGTCGTGATGGCTGAGAAGGTAGGAGAGAGACAGGAGGTGGCGGAGGCTTCATCCACTTCCAGGGCATTCCCTGTGTAATAACGTAACTGCCTTCTACTAGGCCCTGCCTCCTAAGGGTTCCATCACCTCCCAGTAGGCACTTAGAATGTGGGCCTTTGGGGACAGTGATCATCCCAATAGTAACGGCTGCTAACATTTTATCCTCTGTGCTTTTAAGGTCATGAAATATCTCTGAGCATCCCTTTAATGTGAGGTTTTTCTTGACTGGTGTCGTTTCCCCCGCAGTATCTTCCACCTGTTTGGTGTCGTTTAGATCTAGCAGGTCCCCCAGAGTCTTGCGTGTTCACAGGCAGGACTTCCGGCAGGTGCTTGGGCCGTGGGGCTGCCACTCATCCTCGGATTCATCCATACTTAAGCGCAGTAGCTGAAGGGCTTCGAGGAGGAGCGTCGCTGGGGAAATGGCCCAGGAGGCTGTGTCTTCCTGGCTCCTCGCCGTTCTCTCTGCTCGCTGGGCACCATGACGTGAGCAGCTTTCCGTCTGCCTCTGCCATGCTGTTTCTCCATGGTGCCAACTGACCATGGACCACAACTATGAGACAGAACAACGCCCTTCTCCTTTACATTGTGAGTGTTGAGTGTTGCATCCCAATGCCCGGAAAGTGACCAAGACATTGTTTGTCAGAATCACTTTCTTAGCGCCAGTAAATTCTCTTTCCTTCACCTCCCTGAAGCTTCCCTAGCTGCACAGGGAGTTGGGGTCCACATTCTTACAGCCAACTGTTTGTATTATAACTCCATTTCTATTTGATTCAAATTTCACTTCTGGGTTACTACTTCTTGTTTGTTGGCTGCAGTTCGTGTTGCCAGTTTCCTCTTTTGCCAACCTGTTTTTGTAAACATTCAGGCAGGGTTATCACTGGGAGGCAGGGGCTAGCACAACCGCTTGCTTTGCTGTCAGTGAATGAACTAAGTAACAGCTGTGCTGGGAGCGAGTCTGGATGGACCGTGAACGTAGCAATGTGATTAGTTACTGGTCATGAAGTGCATCTGTTATTTCTGTAGTGGTTTCTATTAAGAGTGAGCAGGGAAGCTTCACAGTGAATGCACCATGGTAACTGAAACTTGAACTGTGTTGCTGGAGGACTGATGTTTTCCCAACCATGGTAATTGCAGTTTGTGCGTTAAAGTAACTGTGCGAAACAAGGTCTGCCTGTGTATGATTTTTCATAGAAAATTTCGAAAAGACAAATGTGCAAAAGTAGGGGCAACATACCGATTTGTCCAGGGACTGAAGACCTTAAGCCTGAGAAGAGAATGCCTACAGCAACAGGGGCCATTTGTTTCAGGCAAATTCAGAAATATAGTGCTCATGTTTCTGCTCTGCCAAAAGATTCAGGACCAAAAAGGAAAGAGCCAATGAAAGGCTTAGAAATCAGAATGAGAGGCTGCAGGGGGCCCTTCCTCTGTTATAGATGGGGTCAGAGCAGTAACCCTCGGGTGGAAAGTGTCATGAGCTTTTTAATGGACTCCTCCAAATAAAACAATTATTATTTTCACCTGACCAAGGCCCTTCCTGCAGATTTTTAATTCCCCTGTTCCTTTTGTGGAGGATACTGGTACTGTTGCATGGCTGAGTCCTGTCTTCAGTGATGCTAAAGCTTCGTATTCAGGGTCTGGCATTACCAACTCTTTCCCTGGTCCTTGTTTCTGGAATCAAGCTTCTTCCATGGGCTTTATGCTCACCGAATGGCTTATCCTAGGGCCCTAGTGTAGTTCCAGGGGGATTTCTCCACCAGTAACGAAAGAAGGGACAGGGAATTTTCAACATCACAGACCTCCTTTTAACTTTTAGAAAACTATATTTTTATCTTTAACATTTTATCATACTTATACTATAATTTTTTTTGGGGGGGGTACCGGGAATCAAACTCAGGACCTTGTGCTTGTCAAGCAGGTGCTTGTGCTGCTGAGCTATATCCCTGGCCCTTTTAATTTAATGGAGAGGCTTCTACACATTTAGTAACCTATTCCATGTAACACTTCTCAGGAGTTTACTGTGTTCTGTTCCTTTTGTGGTTCACATTCAATGGACTAGGTTTCTGTCTCAGATTGATAAACCTAGTTAGGATAAATATACCCATTCCAGAAATTCTAATGCTCCATCAGAGAAGTTTCCATCCCTTCCTTTTTTACTTGGGAATGTAGGTGAGGTCTCCATGGACTATGATGGTTGAAGGAAGGCCTGGTCCTTGCATCACAGAGTTAGGAAGTTAGGCGTGGTCAAGCCAATGGTTCTAGAGGTAGCAGCTAACCAGGAATGGATTCGGTAGGGTGGAGAGGTAGTAATGGCTAAGTAATAAAGGCTGAGGGTATCCCACTGTACAGGATACTTGCATATCTCATCTCACCATTTCTGTTCCATCACTTACCCTAGCCACAGCTGTGAAAACTGCTTTGTGCAGGTGTATTGGCATCATGCCTCACTTTAGCAGTACCATATTCTTGTCTCTGGTATGGCAGCTTCTTGGCTGTCATGCAAGATGTGAAAAGGTTGGGGGCATTGAAGCCAAAGGGGCAGCCTGAGCCCTGAGAGGGTGGGCGCTGGTGGACAGGTGCTCTCTCCTTCCCTGACTTGAGTGTACAATGCTGAGGCCCAGTCCATGTTTCACCCATCATGAGAGAAAGGACCAAATGCAAAGATCTGATGGTGTGGAAACCCACTCAGGCATCAGTCTCTCACCAAGAGAGTATCCAGAATCAAGACACATCCTGGGAGGAATTGCCACACCTAGGGTCATCATTAAGAATTTAAAAGATGCAGAAATGATGGTCCTCTTCGCATTTCCATGTGATTTACCTTTCTGGTTTCTGTAAAGTCTTAGCATCATGGAAGGTGATGGCTGCAATCACAGCACTGGTGTGAAACGTGAAGCTTTTCCTAGGTGGGTCTATGCAAACTCAGTACAGAGTTTCATGGTTATTAATACGGTAAATGCCTTCTTTCTAATATCTGTTGCTCAGGAGACTCAAAGATATGTGTACATTTATATGGGCAGCATCAGAATCCACCTTCATTACCATGAACAGGGATATCTTTTTGGTTGCTGCCATAAAATAGTCTGTTAGAACTTGCTTATCATACCATTTCACAATCATCATGCTGCTCTTCTGCACCGGTGACGTCAGACTAACTGGACCTGGTGAGCAGGAAGTAACAAGCTGCCTGAACATTCTAGTAAAACACACCATGTCAGAGAATAGGGTAAGCCCTATAAACGTTAAGGGGCTTACCATATCAATGAATTTTTTCAGGATGTCTCAATGGTTTCAAGATGTACCAATAGCTTGGAACTTACCAGGACATCCCCACTGAGAGTGCATCTGCTCCTACCACTAAGCAAGAATCTCAATGGTTCGTGAGCCATTTTGGATTTGGACGGCAGCACTTGGGGACACTGTCACTAAAGAGTGGAGACCAAAGCACAAGAGGGCTTCGCAGCATGCCCAGGCTAGAGAGAAAACAATAGGTCTCATGAAGTCAGAGGGATTTTCTGGCAAACTGATAGGACAGTCACAGTATGCATTAGTAGGGTTCTGGCACAAGGATATGCCTTCTATAGCACAGCAATATTCTGTATTTAAGAATATTTGAATACTGACCCATTCTGGGTCCTCAAAATGAGAAAGTGCCTGGTCACAGGACATCAAGGAATTATTAACTAGGTGTGGTGGTACACGCCTGTAATCTCAGCATTCATGAGGCTGAGGCAGGAGGATCGTTGTGAGTTCAAGGCCAGCCTGGGCTACAAAGTGAGCTCAAGGCCAGCCTGAACTGTGTCGAGAGACCCTGTCTCAAAAAAGAAAAAAAAAAAAGGAATTATGTAACACGTACTGACTGTCATGATCTTTAAGGATCAGATCCTCAGAAGCATATTATTGGGGGGAAATAGCACTTGGAAGTGGCCCCAAAGGACAGCAGCCCTAAAGCACAGGAGCAATGGAAAAGTGGGCAAACCTGTGACCAGTGCAGCTGATGGCTGCTTTCTACAGAGGGTGAAATGGGCTGACTTGACAGCAGGCACAGATCACTTTTCCTGTGAGTGGCAATCACTCTTTGTCCCAGGCCCCTTCAGTGTTTGTGGAACTGACTCGTGTGGTCCCGTCACAAGGCTGTGGCACACTGGTGCAATGGCATACGTTCACTTCCATTACAGCGAGGGAACCCAGCCTGCCATCGACAGAGACTGACTGTCACCCTTTAGATGGCATCAGCACTTGAGGAGGACCACCGGGCATCTGATGGGCATCGTAGCAATAGGGGCTCTGGCTTTTTCCATGAAGTTTTCTGTGTTAGTTCCGTGGTAGAGACTGCGCGATCTGCTTGCCACCACACGGAAGGCTCTCTAGTGAATAGGACTTAATCAGGGCACGAGAGGCTCTGAGCTGTGCAGGGCCCTATGTTGGATACCTGATGTGCACTGCCGCCCAGCTCACATCTTCCCGGTCCAAATTTTCCTTAGCCACTGTGGTGGCAAGGAGTTTGGCACAAATATATTCTGACAGTCCTCCACTGCACTCAGGTCATGTTTTTCTGCCCTGGAACTTTTCTAATGTTACACCAAGAGATGGCTGTGGAAATCCACTCATCCATGTGCAACCTGGAAGGCCATGGGAGTTAAAACTCAATAGAACATTCCTTTCCTAACGGGTGGTGAGAGCTGGTGGGTAAATGAGGCATATTCTCTACAGCTCCTCGGAAGGCTGCACTGGGGTCAAGCCCTTGTCACACAGCAGTGACCGACTTGAAAATGTACTTTTTTGGAGACAAGGTCCTGTTATGTGGTCCAGGCTAGACTTGAATTCACTGTGTAGTCCAGGCTGTATGTAATTTGTGGTGATCTTCCCGCCTCAGCCTTGCGAGAGCTAGGATCACAGGCATGTGCTACCCACCTGGCTGAAAATGCAGCTGTTCCCATCTGCTGTCTTTCCCTGGGTCATTTTCCAAATAAACTATTGGCACGCAAGCCCGTGTCTCAGGCTCCTTGCATCCTCATTTGCCCCAGAGTCTCCTCCATTAATTTCCTTCTAAATAGTCCTGTGCTGCAGATAACCCTTCCTGAGTGGCTATTTCTCTACAGCCTGTCCTTTTCTTTGACCCATTAGGAAGGCCTGAAACTCAGGAGTGTGTATATTTTAGGCCCAAATGGATTCCTTCCATCTTTTCTTGCACAATATTTTATTTCTTTTTGTCTTTTTGAGGCCGGGTCTCGCTCTGTAGTTCAGGCTGGCCTTGAGCTTACTTTGTAGCCCAGCCTGGTCTCAAACTCGCAGTGATCCTCCTGCCTCAGCCTCCTGAGTGCTGGGATTACAGGCGTGTTCCACCATGCCTGGCCTTGCACAATATTATCCTGCAAGTGTTTATTACATATGTGTTTTGCAGAGAAATCCAGAAGCATCTCAATTCCAATGAGATTTCCCCAACTGAATCTAAGTTTTTGGAAACTTTACTTGCATAAAGGGACAATGAGGGAAATGACCAGAAGCTTTCTGGCTGTTGACCCAAACTGCATGGGTCCACAAATACTGATCTCAAATTCTCTCTGTTCGGTTTTCACAGTTGATGTGACAGATGTCGGGGCTTCAGGTGACAACGCTGGAGTCTGTGCCAAGTTTGCAATTTCTAGGTGGTATCCAAAAAGCAGACCCTCCTCTCCAGTGGCTCTGCACACCCTTTAAATTTCTCTGTTGGATCTGTACAGCAATAAAGAAAAGATTCCTACACTTCCTCCCGCAGGCCCAATGCCCTGTGAGCAGCTTCCTCATCTCTCCTTCTCATTCTGCCTGCAGACATTGGACCCAGTTCCTGGAGCTGGGCCAGGGAACAACAGACAAGGTCGATCCTCCCATCTTCATCTCCTTCAACTCTATTTCTCCAGTAACTTTCTTTCCAATAGCTCCCTAATGCAGACAGCACTTCCTCCGTGGTTATTGTTAGGCCTGTTCCTTTGTGTGACCCATGAGGAAGGTTGAAACTCAGAACTGGGTATATTTTAGGCTGAAATGGATTCCTTCCAAAATAGTATCCTGACAATGTGTATTACATACCTAAAACACCAATGCTTAAATAGATTGGGATATTAATAAAATCCTCCTTGTTCTATACTGTGGTTTTAAATGTGACCTATGGATTTATCCAGGCATCTCTGGTGTCTGACTACCAAGTAAGGTTGTATTTTCTTGTATGAGCTAAAGTAAAATAATCTTGAGTCCGAAGGACTCTTCTTCTCCTTAATTTTTCTCACCAAGTGAATCCTGGGAGTAAAGGGGACACTCTCAGGTTTCCCATAGCTGGGCTGTTGATCATGATTATCAGACGTTTGTTCCCTAAATGAGCAGCTGTACTGGTAGCCCTCGTTCTCCCCACAGGTCTGCAAGTAGAGAAGGGGCCGTGAACTGACCGTCAATCCATCTGATGATCACAGAGCCTAAGTTTTTTTCCCCTTAAGATAACTCTAGCCTCCCAGAAGGGTTTGAGGTGGGGTATAGTCCGCCATTCCTGCACAGCCTTGCTCCCAGTTATAATGAAAGCGAATCTCAAGCCCAATTTGGCCACCCAGGCAGGCATTCGCTAACCACACAATCACTAGCAAGTAAGTACAACGCAGCTCACATTTGTCTGTGAAGCTTAAGAAAGTCACAGCCTCTGCCTGGCCTTTTGGATGCTCCACTGAACACCTTGCATGAATTTCTGTTCACTGGAGACAGAAGCCAGGATGGTAGAGACAAGAATCTGTCACTCTCGCAGTTGACATTAGATAAAGATGCTCCTCATGCATTACACACCAATGGCTGCACATTACAATCAAGTCATCCGGGGTGGTAGGCACCCAGGTTCTTTGGATCCTAATACTCTGGTGGTGGGAGAGAAGAGATACTCTAGCCAGTCTACACATCAAGAATACTTTTGTTTGGATGAAGGTGATGGTGGGGATTGACCCCAGGGCCTTGCATACACTATGTAAGCACCGTACCACTGAACTTGTACCCTAGTCCAAGAACACTTTCGCTTTCACCAATAAAAGCCATTTCTAACATTTGTTATGCTGATCAGCACAAGATCACTTTCCAAAAATAGGAATCTATTTTTGATATTTAGTGTGCAGACTGTTAAACCTTGAAGTATTAATTCAGAGACAGACCACAGAAGTGCTGGCGGATGGACTCTAAATGAGAGTGCCAGCTGACCACCCTGGCCGCCACTGGAGTTAAAACTGAAGTTTTAACTAAAACTCACTAGCACATACACAGTATCTCACACTCCACATTGGAGTGTTTTATGGTAGATTGCTGCAGCACCGCATGTGTCCTCCAGCCTCCACTCAAAAGGCCCTGAATCTCCTGGACTCCAAGGATGGGGGCAGGTTCTCCTGCTCACTTGACGGCTTATTTTCTACCGCTGTCCTCATAGAATGTGGTTGACCATCTGACCCAGCTAAGCAATCACAATAGTTCAGTATTTTTCAAACTTCAGACTATGATCTATTAATGGGTCATAATATCAATTTAATGGGACATGGCCAACATTAAAAGGAGTAAAATAGAATACATAGATATATCATAAAGTATTACATGCAATAAAAATAAGAGTAGACATTGCTTCATAAAACTTGTTTATGTAATATATTAGTGGCATGGATTTACTGGAATAATATGTGAAATATCAAATATCTTTTATTTTTTATTTATTTATTTATTTATTTATTGTTTTTTTTTTTTGGTGGTACTGGGGATTGAACTCAGGACTCTGCGCCTGCTAGGCAGGCGCTTATTCCACTGAGCTATATCCCCAGCCCCATCAAATATCTTTTAAAACATCTTTTTAAAATTTCAAGAACAGTTTTGGCCAGGCATGGTAGTCCACACCTATAATCCCAGCACTCCGGGAGGCTGAGGCAAGAGGATTGCAAGTTTGAGTCCAGTCTGCTCAGTTTGGTGACTTAATGAAATAAGTCTCTGTCTGAAAATAAAAAATAAAAAGGACTAGGGGGATGTAGCTCAGCGTGAAGGCTCTGGGTTTGATTCCTAACCATTTTATATTTGAAACATATAAAATGTAATTGACATAGAATAACCCTACAGAAGTGATAACTTAGTGTGATAACTCAGTAGATGTCTACATGGGCACAAGGTCATTAGCATTTTCATCTTCTTAAACACGTATCACTGCGTTGTGCTGGGAGTCTTTGAGCTTTTCTCTTCCAGTGCTTACAGAGCTGTAAAGCACAGTCACCTTAGAGTCTATTGTGCGTGGGAAATTATTCCCCTCACCCAACTCTAGCTTCGCTCCCGTCATGCAGGTCCCCTTCATCCCCTCCTCCCCACAGTAGCTAGCCTCTCATATCGTTGTTTTACGCTCTCCTATGAGTTTAACTTCTGTAGCTTCCCCATACGCACGGGAATATGCAGGACTTACCTTCTTATGCTTGACTTATTTCGCTTATACGCTGTCCTCTAGTGATAGCCATCTTGCCACAGATGACAGAATTCCACACGTTTTAAAAACTCCAGACTTTTTTAAATGGCTGAATACTATTCTGTCATATATATGTACCACATTTTCTTTAGCAATTCATCTATTAGTGGACACCACAGTTTGTTCCATACCTTGACTGTTATCACTAGTGCTGCAATAGACATGAGATGGCAACTATCTCTTTGATACGCTGATTTTATTTCCTTTGACTGTATAGCCAGTAGTGGGATAGCTGGATCGCATGGTAGTTTTTTTAGATTTTTGAGTAAACTATATTATTTTCCATAATGGCTGTACATATGTACATTCCCAGCAATAGCAGTGTTATGTTTTGCCTTTTTGTTAGTAACCTTGCATGATTGGGATGAGGTGATACCTTGTTAGTGTTTTGTTTGCATTTCTCTGATGATGAGAGATGTTGAACATGTGCCACTGGCCATTTGTATATCTTCTTTTGAGAAACATCTATTCAGATAATTTGTTTTAAAATGTCTTTTTAAAACTATCAGAAAAGTTGAAAATACTCAAATAGTTAAAGTACCTTTCATAGTGTTGGTGTTATGTAATCTTTAAATGCCAATGAAATACCAGTGGTCCTGGTTTAGATTCAGATGTAGGCAAAATATTTATTCTCTCTTTAAGGACATAGTCTTGGCTAAAGATACGCAGTTACATCACTGGGCAGAATTCTTGGCATCTTCATCTGCAACATGAGCACTCAGGTTTACGGCGCCTTTACTGCTGCCGCCAAGGACAGTGGGTGGGTACTTGGTTTAGATTTATGTAACTACAGGACCAATCCTGGTAATTTTCCCCAAACAAAAGGAATCTGTTTCAAAGACTCTGTGAGCGTTCTCAATCCACCTCCCCCAGCTGAAAACCAGGAAGTTCCCAATGGCAACTCCAGCAAAGAAGAAGAATCCTGTCTTGACCAGGCACCAGCACTATGTCTCAAAAACAATCTGTATTGTGAACACATACCTTAAAGCAGATGTTTTATTTTGTATCAAAAAAGGAGAGTGGTTGAAGCTGATTTGATGATTTCATTTTGATGATTTCATTTCCTTCTTTGCTTATAAATAGTGGCTTCTGCAGAGGGAACCATCTGTAATGTGCAATTGAATTTTGTCAAATGTTTTTAAGGATTCTCCTATTGAAAGACAGTGCTACCCCAGGAGCAATTTTTAACTTCTGATAGCATTTTTATTAGCTGAGCCATCAGTATTTCAAGATCTAGTATAAGAATTGATACTGGAGTGTGCAGGAATGAATGCGTCTATATGATTCTTGAGCTAAAACTCATATCCAGTTTTTGCTTAGTAATATGAATAATAATTTGTGGTATTCATTGCTAATACTCATTAAATACATTAAGTTGAATATATTAACATATAAATATATGTAAATATATGTGTGATATAAACTGATAACACTATATATATATGTATACATGCATCTAAGAAAACAGTTGATGAATATCATATGTTAAGAGTGATAGCCAGGCATGGTGGCACACTCCTATAATCCCACCCCTTGGGTGGCTGAGGCAGGAGGATCGTTGTGAGTTCAGGACCAGCCTGGGCTACAAAGTGAGCTCAAGACCAGCCTGAAATGCATAGCGAGACTCTGTCTCAAAAAACAAAACAAAGCAAAACAATAAAAAAAGAGTGATGAATGACTAGCCAGCTTGTGCCCTGAGTGGGACATTCCAATGGAAAGACACATGACTGATTTGTCTGGGAGGAAAACGTCCTTAACTGTGAATGGAAACTATTGAAAGAAGGAGGTCATTAAGGATGGCGTGTGGTCAGATCATCCTCAGAAGCCAGAGAGAAAGGATTTGTGATTTCTGGGGTAGAAATCTAGGAGTAAAGAACTTTGGAGGCCTGGGATTGGGGTTACACAAAAGTATTTTGGGGTAGTTTGGTGTTACACAAAGGGTCACAAGAGGGAGCCTGTGAACACCAAGGAAGTAACTCAGAAGGTCATAGCGATGGGTTCTGTGATGTGGTGGTGCCAGCACCAAGGAAAGGGCTCCAACACGCTAAAGAAACACTCAATGCTTAGGACCACCAACAGAAAGTGGGAGCTCCTATTTAATGTGTCAGCAAAGCATGAAAAATGACCTATTGAAAAACCCCTGTTATCTCTTCCAGCAGGCATAACAGTCCAATTCTTTCAAAAGACCTCACAACTGATACCATTTTGGTCAGACTCAGGAAAACACCATAAAATTGGCATTTTGTGTGTGTGTGTGTCCTTATAAAAACAATGAAGGCGATGTTCTCAAATTAAGCACAGTTTGGTTCTGTCAACATAGCGTGTGGCGGATCCGGGGAAGATGGCGACCAGGTGAGCAGCAAGGGAGCGAACCTCCTTGATAAACACCACCAGCTCGAGACAGACTTGGCGAGCGTGAATGCCGGGACCTCAGCTGGGAAGTTTAAACTGGGCGTATTTCTCTGAGATGCCGGGGGAGATGTGGTAGGGCGGACCAGGCTGCCGGGGCGAGACGTGGGAAAGCCCCAGACGCTGGGAGCCAGGGACGATCCCCGCGGGGAAGAGGCTTGGCTCGGTCCAAGCGCAGTGGGAGCACAGCCGCCTCGGTCCCTCCCGCCTCCCGAGCCGGTGCAGCCCCCCGGCGACTCCCGACAGAGATCGGCTTGCTGGCGGCGGAGACGCCCGGCAATCCCACGTTTCGCACGTGTCGGGCAAGCCGCGCGGAGGGCCCCAAACGCCGCCGGAAGTGGAGAGAAAGATTTGCTGGGTCCTAGCGCCCTGAGAGCACGGACGGCTCGATCCCTCCTGCCTCCCGAGCCGGCGCAGCCCCCCGGAGACTCCCGACAGAGATTGGCTTGTTGGCGGCGGAGACGCCCGGCGGTCCCATGTTTCGCGCGTGTCGGGCGAGCCGCGCGGAGGGCCCCAAACGCCGCCGGAAGCGGAGAGAGAGATTTGCTGGGTCCTAGCGCCCTGAGAGCGCGGACGGCTCGATCCCTCCCGCCTCCCG